>JAAAKG020169769.1:0-27679 GCA_010014905.2 Druon quercuslanigerum | reverse complement strand
TACCACCTCTTCGCAACCACTTTACACGAGCTTTGATTGTGTGCGAAGGTAAGTCGTTTCAGATCTGTGCACACTGTGCAGGCAGACAGACACTGACAAAATTGTAGGTTCAAATTAGCTCTTCAGTCGATTTTCTTTAGTATAGGCAGCGAGCCTCAGTGCATACTATTTTCTCATATTATAATTCAACAATTTAAGTTTCTAGGTTACTTTACTATTTTTCATATCATAAACGCATTCTTGGAATGAAAATATTTGAAGTTGACGAGACTTAGTATTTTCTTTCTTGCTATGAGAGTTATCAATTCATTCTCGTTTGAAGAACGAGCGAGCCAACGTGTTTTTTGATTGATAAAAATTGATTTTTTGAAAATTCAAATATTTTGTCTTTTTAAGGAGGATTTTACCTGCCTTATCGAAAAATTAATGTGTTTTGGTTAAACATTCAACTATTTTGATAAAAATTGGTCTCTTTCCGTTAAATTCAACTTTATTTTATTTAAAATCAATTTTTGTTGAATATCAACTATCACTTTTTTTGTTCCGAATTTACCTTTTTCGTTAAAAATTTAAATAGTTAGGTAAAAAATATGGTTTTATGTTGTAAATTAATTTTCTTGGTCAAAAATTGGACGATGTCATTCTTGGCTAAAAAATTATCATTATTAATAAAAAATTCTAATATTACGTTCTTTGTAAGTTTGCATTTCCTAAGAGCAGAAATACCTGCTTGAAAGTTGATGAACTTTGTAAAAAAATCATTTCATTAGTTGAATATTGAGGCTTTTTAGTAGAAAATGTATTTTTAGAGTTTGATTTGTCAAGTATTTGGTTTAATAAACTGTTTTGGCTTTTTGCGACCCTAAGTGAAATATAAATTTTATTGTTTTGTGGTTTTGGGGTCCGTAAATGATATAAAAGATTTTTATTTGTTAATCGGCCAATTCTCGATAATTGACGTCGCTAGGGGAACAATGCAACAAACTAAGGTTATATCTACATGAAGCCTTTCATTGGACATTAAATGTTCTCAGAATCAACGAAAGACTTCATGGAATCAAATTCCGAGACGTAGGAATGTATGCAGAAAGTATTTTTCCCGAGGACCAAATTTTGAAAAATCATGTCTCGAGATTTTTGAGTATCACCTGAAAATAAAAAAAATACTATCAATTTATTTTCTCTGGTTATAAAATTGATAACTTGGTGCTTCGTAATCTCCTAATACTGGCATGTACTCATGTACAAGGACGCTCTACAAAAGTAACATTCTCTAACTCTGTTGCCTGGGTTTTCCCCCAAAATCTACGTCAGGCAGATGTAATTTTTCTACTACTGTCTGTGATAACCAAACATAGCATCGATCTAATATTACTGTTCTTTGTATTCCTTCATTGATGATTTATTTTCGAGTTTTTATCCCTCGGTTATTAGACTAAAATCAATTTCAATTTAATATCGATTTATCCTCTAACTTATGAAGAAGTCTCAATCCTTTGCAATATCCATCCTTTAAGTTTCAGTGCCATTACTGCTATTTTTAAAGTCATCTGCGGTTAATGGGGTAATCTTGCCGCTATTTATGTGGATCTTTGCCCGTCCTTCAGATGCTAAGTGAAGATTATATGCATAAATCTCAGCAAGAATATTAGTAGTGTTTAATATTGAGAAGACTTCGCCATCGAGTGTTGATAATACAATTTGTTTTTGGTTTCGTATAGGTCCTTTAAGCAATATAATTGGTTTATCGGCATGATATCTTGATTTCGTCAAAAGAGGCTGGTTCTTATCGCTTAAGTGATAAGATTTAAGTAAAGGTGATTTAATTAAATGCTAGAAATACAGACATTTCACTAATACCATTATACACTTTAAGAATCATTTGGGAAGATGAACGTATAGCAAATAAATCATGGTAGATTCAGAGAGAAACAAAAATTATATATTTACCATATTAATAAATTGGACATAGTTTAGTCATGTTGAATTTGTTCTTATAATAAATAATTTTACATAATAGATGCACATAAACTAAAATAATTAAATTAGATTAAAATTATTGTACGCATTTTTCAGAAATAATTAAAATAATTAATTTCTCATGAGAGCCATTTTAGTTATGAAAAATCATTGGATAAATCCAGGATTTTATTATCACTGGTTAGTATATTATTCAACCCATTCTCCAATACAATGGTACGAAATTTTTGAGTTGTTAACAAGAAAATACTTTTAAGATTTCAGATGTTTCAGATTCTTCAAGGATTTCTTGAACTTCCTATTTTAACTTCGTCTCTTTATTTGCAAGAATCATCTCCTTCGAAATTGTTTTAATCTTTTTAGTTGAACATGCAACGGTTTGATTACAAATTCATTTGTTTTGGTTAAGGAATCAACGACTTTGTTGAAAATTTGTCTTTTTTGTTTGAATAACTGTATTTTATTTAAAGCAAATATATGTCTTAATTGAAATATCAACTATTACGTTTTTGGTTCCTAATTTATGTTTTAGGTTAAAAATCGAAGTATTTATATGAACCTGCTGGAAAAATATTAAGGTCTGGTGTAAAAAATTGTTTGACTATTATTAAATAAAATTCAACTAAAGTAAAATTTCGATAATTCGAAGTGCTCCGGGACCGAATTATCGAAAATTCGAATTATCAAACATAAGAGTATAAATGCGCATAATTCGTATATACGTTTATTATACATCCTATATAACGTATTATAAATTTCTCTTAAAATACATTCGATGCGGAAAGTGTGAAAATGTTTTTCAGTTATTATGATAATGCCAATTTGGTAATACGCAATTATGTTGATGTCAGTTATGGAGCAGTTTAAAATAAAGAGTAAGTTATCCGACGTAAAAATAATTTGTTGACCTTAAAAAGGGCCGTTTGGTATTTTAAAAATAGCAGATTACTTAATAACGTCAGTAATTTTTTTCTGTTCGATGCAACTTTTCCTTTCGCAGAAGTTTTCAACCATGTCTAAAGCAGCGAAGATTATGCTTGCTACATCACTCTGTTCAGAAAGAAACCTGCGAGCAAATGCTAAACCAACTTCAGCATCTTTCAATTTTGTTGGTGGTGTTACATCCTGATCCTTGGCATCATTCTCGTCATCAGATTTTGAAGGTCCTTGTGCCTTTATACTATCCAATATCTCACTATCTGTAGGTTCATTAGCAATGATGACATTAGTGTCCACATCAATGAAATCTTCGAAAGTTACTTCTGTGAAGCCCAAAATTCTCTGTAGATCATCCTACAATTCGCAATAGTATCACCAGTGACATCAGCCCAAGCGTCGTTTAAGTCGAAAATAGCATCCAATGAATTCAAATCAGTCAAACCTATTTTCTCATCCGAAACCTTAAGCAATCTTTTTATAATTCTCCGCCGGTAATTCACTTTAAGTTTTTTAATTATTCCTTGATCCATTGGTTGCAATTTGGCAGTTAAGTTTGGTGGTAAGTGAACCACCTTTATGGCTTTTAAAGTTTGAATTAAGACTTTCGGATGAGCCGGACAATTATCCCCAAGTAGGATAACTTTCCGATTTTCTCTTTGAAACTTGTGATCAATTTTATGACGTTAGTCTTTATATACTGAACTGGTCATCTAAGCTTTTTTATTTGCTCTCTTAAAGCACTGGTAAAGACTTGACTCTCTTGAAACATTGTGGATTCTTAGATTTGCCTATTACCAGCAACTCTCGTTTTTTTTTTACCAGACATATTAGCGCAGACCATAACAGTGCCACGATCTTTGCTTTTTTTATCACCATGACAAATGTCGCCCTTAAATGTCAGATTTTTATCTGGTAAACATTTAAAAAAAGACCTGCTTCATCTGCATTTAAAGATATCCTCTATTGCATAAACTTCTAACAAGCTTTTCGCAGTCTTCTTCCGAAACAGAAGCACTTTCGCCATTTAATGTACTATAGATTATTCCATTCCTATTCTTAAACTTTTCAAACCACCCAGAGCTAGCTTTAAAGCCTTTTTATCCTAAATGAGTTGCAAAGAGTTCAGCTTTTTCTAGCACTATAGGACCTGATAAGGGAATATTTTGGTTCCGAGCAGATTTCATCCTTTTCACCATCGGTATTTTTAACAATGGAAAATGAGATGTCTTCATGCGTTTCCGATCCGGTTGGAAACAAGAATTTTCAGCAGCATAAATCTTTTTCTTTTTCTTGATGATAGAAGTCAAAAAGTTGTATACTTGATCTTTTCCAGACTCTTGAAATTGTTAATGTCTAAGTCCTATCAACATTGAACTAGACAAGCACACCATCTTCATTTATATAAGCAGCCCATCCCTTGCCACACACGCCAACTCCTACTACTCGCACCGGACCAATCACATGCAACCGCATAAGTTTTAAATATGAATTCGTCACAGTTGTTACTTAGTCATTGCTGTACTTCGAATTATAGAGGTTATCATCACGGCGGGGCATACAATTTTCTTCGAATTATCGAGAAATTCGAATTATCATCCATCTTTAAAGGTTAAATTTTCAGTTATTCGGTTAAGAATGCAATTATTTTATTAAAAATTGAAATATTTGCTTCGATAGTAATTTCTTCTGATCGAAAAGTTATTTTTTTTTAATACAATCATTCTTGGATGAAGTTTTGTTTGGCACTGCAAGAAAATGTTGTCAATAAAATTAGCTCTTGGATTGGAATAGGTCCATAGTGATTCTCTTCTTTCAGTAATAAAATTAATTTATCTACAGGAAAATAAGCTGCATAAACTGAAGCTGGTCAAGTCCATATTCTGATCCATCAGATAAAAGAAGCTTAGTATGTAGACCCATGTTCCCAGACGAAGTGCTGGGCATGGAACCCAATGCTGGTTCGGCAGGATCAAAAGACTTATTTAAGTCTGTTTGACTTCTTTGAGAAATAAATTAATTTATCTGCAGGAAAAGTGTATCTTTTAAGTGCGAATATCAAGTTCGGATTCTTCTTGGAAATAAGCCGAATAAACTGAAGCTTGTTAAGTCCATATTCTGATCCGTCATATGAAAGAAGCTTAGTATCTAGATCCATGTTCCCAGACGAAGGACTGCACACGGAACCCAATGCTGGTTCGGCAGGAGCAAGAGACTTTTTTTAGTCGCTTTGACTTCTTTAACAAATAAATTTATTAATCTGCAGGAAGAGTGTATCTTTTAAGTACCAATATCAAGTTCGGGTTCTTCTTGGAAATTAGCTGAATAAACTGAAGCTGGTCAAGTCTATATTCTGATCCGTCAGAAGAAAGAAGCCTAGTAGGTAGAGCCATGTGCCTAGAAGAAGAACTGCAACTGGAACCAAGTGGTCGTTCGGCAGGAGGAAGAGACCTAGCAGAAGAATGTTGATTGACAGAAGAAAAACAATGAGAAAATGGGACGCTAAGCAGGATATCAATATTTGTCGTTTAAGCTACTTTGAAAATATGGTTCATAAGTCAAAAATCGAAACAAACCGGGAATTTTCTGAAATTTAAGTTTTTGCAATATAAGAAAGAAGATAAGAAGAATTTGCAAGGTAAGTTTGAAAGAATTTAGGATAAATTGATAAAAACCAGGGACAAATCTTAAAATTTATTTCCTTTAGTGGAACTGAAATTATTTAGAAGATTTTCAAAGATTTCAGTTAAGTTAGAAGAATTCCAGGGATGACTGGAAAATTTGTTTGAAATAACAAAATAACTTTAAAACAAAATTTATGAGTAATTTCCAGAAAATTAGAATCTATTTCGAAACCAAACTAAAACAATGATATATAGTTTATATGTAGTGAACAAAACATTGATATTTGCCATTTTTTTGATACAGAAAAGCTTATAAAACATTAAGTTAATCTAAAAATAATGCAACTGGATGGAAAAAATTATAAAAAATTTATTGAATTCAGATAAGCTAGAGTAACAGAGTTAGTGAATAAAAATATTAAAAAGTCCATGAGAATTGACGGTGAATTTCAAAGCCTTTAGGGAAATTTAGAAGAAATAAAGATCGCGAAAAGGTCCCTTAAGTTGATTATTAACCCTCGGCCTGGCCCTGCGTATCCCTGCATCGTAATCCACACTACGTGACCACCTCACTGATACAAGATACATGAGTATTATTGCAAAAGTTTCAAAATCGTAACTATTGAAAGAGGATCAGTATTAAAGTTGAAGAATATTTCACAAACTATTATGTGGTACACAAAAAGAAACGTCAAATGGAACAAAATACATTTGAAAGAAAGAAATATTGAAAACTGATTTAATCTTGTCGTCCAATATTGCAAAGGCATCCTCATCGAATGTTGCTAATACAATTTTTTTTAGCTTGGTACAGGCCTATACGCATTCAATCCTTAGAGCACTTTAATTTTTTCATTGGCAGAAAAACTGAATATTCGAAGTTCAAATTGCCGGTGATGATTTTGATTGGAAATACGTCAAATAAATTCAAGTTGATTAAGTCTATAGTCCAGTACGTTCAAAGAAGAAAGCCTGGTGGCTGAAGTTCTATTCACGGCTGGAGGAGACGGCGACCTTAACCAAAGAGTACTTTCGACATGAAAAGAAGACGTGGTGGAAGAATGAAGTCCAGCAGGTGGTTGTCGTTTCTAGTTTTTTTTTAATGTTGTGCATAATAATATGTGTGTGAGCAATGGGATATCAGTGTACAGCTGTTGGCTGGCACTAAGGCTTAGACAATAATGGTGAAAATACTAATTTTTTTCGTACCTACATATCTGAATATTTCATTTTTGACCTATTCAATTTCGAAATCAGTAATTAAGACAATTTTTTGATAATTACTAAGATTCAAATAATAATATGAAGTTACCAATTTTAAATAAAATAAAATTTTACAGATCAGAATTTAAACTATAACACTTATCATTTCAATTTTTTCTTAAGAAAGTAATAGCTGATCTTATATGGACTTTTTATGATAATAATTAAATACGTATAAATTTTATTGCATAGCATCAATTTTAATTATGAAAATGTAAATATGAATAACACAGTTTAACAAACTCTTATGAATGACACGAAAGTCATATCTTTTATAAAATTATGAAACACTTTTATGTTAACTGCATCGGTTATTTTTGGTCAGTAAGAATGTGAATTTTATGAATAGATTTTACAAATGTTCCTAATTATAATATAATTTGCTTATTTAGATAGTTCTCATACAGTTTTGGAACCAAATGATTAATTAGATTTATGCAAACGCAATTTAACTGATAAACTTATGAAAATTTCATTTACACGGTGGTTATTTTGTTTTTTTGCTAATAGTTTTAATTAAATAAGATACTTAAAATTAAAATATTTTCAAATTCTGTGCACTTGTTATGCGTAATGCATTCTACAAGACATATAATGTTGTATATAAATAAACAGTAATGTAACAAATAAAAAGCAATACAAATTATTAAATACCCTAATTCGCTTAACATTAATGTTTAAGGGAAAAATAGACTAACGGAATTCACAACGACAGAAAATTAAAAGTGCTGTGATCATGTTGTAAGTGGTCGTATGAATGTGAACAAATATGTTTATCAGCAAAAGACGCGAAGACGCTCATTTTCTTGCGGAAAATGTTCTCTAAAAGTTTACCGCAAACAATTGCTAAAAACTATTTTTCTAATGCCTGTTAGCAAAAACAAAAAAATTAAAAAAGAAACAAAAGAAATAAGAAAGTTATATTATTTAACATAACTTCCTTTAAAGTGAAATAATTATGATAAATTATTTCTCTTAAGGTGGTATAATTAATGAAAGACAGTTGGTGACATCTACCAGTAATGTGTGTATTTAAGATATTATATTCCAAACGAGGCGTTTCGATACATATCTATATCTTCATCTGTTTTCTTTTTATTTTCTTGTTAAAGAAATTAGAAGGTAGAAAAACAGATATTTTACTAATCCCGTTAAAAATATCAACGTTGGTTTAAAAATAAAAGCGCAAGACAAAGAAATCATGTTAAGATGCGGAGAGAAAAACAAAATATGTATTTACCTTATTTATGATTTGGAAATAGTTGAACCATCCTCGATGGTAAATCCTCGATATTCTGAATTTGCTGTAATAATAAGTAACGTTACACCAAAAATGCACATAAACTCAAAGTAATTAAATTCGATTCAAAAAGTTGATTATATTTAAAATACGAGAAATCTAGTTAATTGTTTATAAGTACCATTTTATTCACGAAAAATCACCAGATAAATCCTGGATTTTCTTATCAGTGGTTAATTTTAAAATTCTAAATTCAGATTTTTAATTTTTAAAATTAAAAATTTAAATTATCAGGCAACTTCAAGTGATGAAAGTCCAATTAGGTTTTAATTAAAAATGATTGCTAGATTATCAAGTTATATTAGTTACATTACTTTCTTTTGTATGATAAGCTGATTATAATTAAAAGTATACGTATGAAACAATTCCCTCAGAGAAATTGTTACTTGCGGAAAGCCTAAACGTATTTTTTAAGTTATACATATATGATATATTATTATATTCACCAATGGAATTGAGGATGACCACACATGTATAGACTACAGCATAAACGAACCACATATTTTGCAACTAAAGAAAACTGAATAATACGTTGATAAATAATTTTGTTAAAAGTGTATCTAAAGAATATTCTGCTGTTTTGATAATCTTTACACATGTTATCTAAATTGCTATCTTGCTGATTAAATATGTAAAACTTGTCCTTCTAAAATAATTATATTTATATTTCATATATCAGTCCCAGCCTAAGGATTGGATTACTTCAATTGCATCTTCTGTTACAAAAATAAATCCATTTTTTTAAACAGCGTTTTGATAAAAATCGGAGTCTATGCCAGAAATTTGTTAATGCCTTTACGTCTACCAGCAGCGGAAGAACTAAGCTTAAATTTAATTAACTTACAGCATTTATATTCAATAGAATTCGTATTGCAAACTTTACATTTTTTGATAAAGCTCGTTCGGCACTCGCAGTGCCTATAAAAAGCTATGAAACGCTTATTCGGGTTGCGGTTATTGCGGTCTTAAAGGCATACACCCCCAAGCGCAGGTGTGAAAACGGGGCCGAAAGTTTATTGATTCCTGGGTGAGGTATCTAGAACGGTGAATCTAAGATTCCGGGCGACATCTCAGAGTACGCAGTCTAATCCTTGTATGATGGGCTCTACAAGTATGGACGAACCCTTTCTACTAGCTTCACGCGGGAAGAACACTGAGGACACCAAAGATAGTTGTAGTGATTGCGGCTCAAAGCAAAAGAACACACAGGGCTCCCTGCAATGGGTCGGCCAACAATGTCGACCACTCAAAAGCAGGGCAAGCCAATGAAGGTGGATTAATGCTCTGTGGTGCGAGAAACTCCCAAAGGTATCTAACTTTTCCCATCTACGTCTGCGAAACCATGCTGAAATACTCCAAAAAAGGGGCTATGTGGAGCGCCTACTTTGCCAGAGCTAGAACAAGCTGCCGGGAGAGAAAGAGATGTAACAAGACCTGCCGCGTGCAGGTATCCGATACAGGACAAACAATTCTTTATGACTAGGAGAACCACAAACATACCGGTTTCTCCCAAGCCAAGAGATCTGGCGGAAATCAATGAAGAGCTTCGTCCACAATTTTTCGAAGAATCCGAGCTCTGATCTATCAATTGTTGTGTGTATAATGCACCGAGAGCTTTGGCTGATGCGAAACGTAAAACAAAACCAACGGTTGATCATAAGGCCAAAAGACAAATGCATTAACTTGCCATAAAGATAGGCTGATCTAGACAGTACGCGTCCCGAATTCAGTGTGTGATCTATTATATAACATCTGGCAGGCATTTTACCACCAAGTTTTTTTTTTTTTTTTTTTTACCAAAGTTTGCGCGCGACCTCCGGATCCGTTATCACACACTTAACAAGCCAAAGCTGTTGACCATCAAGCAGCATATTGTCGAGAGAATACGGATACTATCTGACGCTTAGAGAAGTCTAAGGCGGAGAAAGAGGTGGTTCAGAGAAAACTAACAGTTTCTCTCTGACCCAGGTTGACTCTTCCAAGACCCTCCACTTGCTGTCGACCACCCACTCAAACCGGCGGAGATCGAAGTCTTTTGCAGAGAAATCTACGAAATGCAACATAGACTGTATGAAGACTCAAAGAACATAAATAGCTACAAGGATTTGTGTGATGCCTTTATAGCGAGACCTAAGGAATAATTCCAAACTATCACTAACAAAGAGAGAAACAAATATTCAGAAGAACTATTCCGCGCCAGGACCAGATGGTATGAAAATCATCTGGTGGAAGAAGTTTCCTTCAACCAATCACCATCTTATCCGTATTTTCACCTCATATTTGCATTTGAAAGAGTCAATTCCGGAGTGATTGGTATAAGGGCTCACAGTACTCCTGCCGAAAATAGACAACATAGGTGACTCAAAGAATTACAGGCCAATCGATTGTCTGAGCAATGTATAAGAAATTTACCAGATTTACTATCTCATCTCGAAAAATTCGTGTGACAGCTAACAAGGTAACTTTCCAAAATGATGTATTTAAGGGCCAATATATAAGACCAGTCCTCTTTTGGCTCACATTATTTCTACTATCTGTAGCACTTAACCATTCCCAGGGGTATCTTTGCGGCAAACTTGCAAATCAAAAGCATAAGGTCGCAACATGTATTTTACATGAATGATCTGAAGATCTATACTAAAAATAAAGAGTAACTACATATAGCTCTAGGAAAATTGGAATAGAATTTGGGTTAGAAAAATGCGACTAGCCTTATTTGAAGCGAGGAAAACTTAATGCTATCTCTGAAGACGCTGAGCTCGTCGATAGAAGTGATATACGACACCTTTGCACTGAAGAGACTTATATGTGCCGGGGCGTGCTGCAGAGCAGCATTCAGGATGTGACATTTAGAAAGGATACTCAATGAAGCAGATATAAAGGGCTCATCCGGCAGATTTGGTCTTCCGAACTTTGCGAGGAAGAAAGTATCTATAATGAATATGCTTGCCGTCCCGTTAGGAGTCTATTCATTTGGAGTGGTTTTATGAACGAAAAATAGACTGAGATCCCCTGCTATCGGGAAACGAAAATTTATGCACATAAACAAAAGCATGTATCTTAAGTCTTCTGTTCCGCGACTCTACATTTGATGCCGTAAAACAGTCGTGGAATATTAAATCTTGAATGTATTTACAACAGGATTATTTTAGGCACATCATATGGAGTCGCAAATGGAAGAGATTCTCTTCTTAAAATGGTGAGAAAGCATAAAGAAGTGGGACAAGAAGCGTTTCTGTACAGAGCAGCAAAGGAGGCTGATGAAAAACTCGGACTTTACTTCAGTATTAGCGGAAAGCACAGGAGAAAAGCTTCCGGGAACAGCTCTTCGATAAGAGGATGCACGGCATCTTCTACAAAAATGTAAAGGATCAGTCTGTGTCATGTGAATTAACTTTTGCTTTTTTAAATCACCAGGATTAAACTCACCCGGTAGAAACTATAGGATGCCATGTTATTTCTAAACGGTCACGACACAACTCGGAGCGCCGTGAGGATGCAACACATAGTTCGTTGCGCGCGAGCCGTAAAACGAATTCCGTGTTGTGCTCACAGAACATTTTCCTCCGTGTAGAAATGGACTAATAACGCTGTGGGGAGAACGGAAATGGGCTCTAGAGAGAGGAAAATGTAAGATGTAAACCCGTCTCTTACTAGATAAAGCTGATTGGTCGACAGCATTTTGTTGCGCGAAGTTTGATGAAGCACAGGACCCTGCTTTGTATTTTAAATGTTATAATAATGTGACGTTGATTATACCTTTCAGAATTCATAATAAAAAATATTTTGAATTTATCATTGAAATCTACTTATTTTCTCACAAAAATACTGAAAACCGTAAGAAATCAAGAATTAACAATTTAAACTTGATAGATACCGATGACAGAGAACCATTATTGGACAGAAATAACTCAAGTCAAAATTAAACACTTAAACTCTCGACAACAAATAAAAAGTCGAACAGACGTTCACGAATTCACATTAATAACTTAGATGCTGATTACGAATCAGATAATTACACAAATAATAAAACAATTGCAGCAACTTATTTTTTTTTTACCATCATACAAATGCTGTTTTAAATTATGTGCAATTATATTGTAATAAGGCTTTCAAAAACGTCTACATTGACGTAAGATTTTCGTAAGAAATTAGACAAAAAATAAAATTTCTTAACCAAAAAAGAAACCAAGACATCCACTCATATTTGATGGAAATTCAAAAACTTTTTACGAAACTTTTCCTTGGAAAAAACCAGAAACGGGAATTGCGCAGAACGTACCAGAAACTACGAACAGAATATAAAATGTACATTAGGCGTAACGACTTCGAAAACTTTGATTAACTAGAAAATTTAGGTAAAGAATGGGAAACTGAGCCAGCCTTATAAAAAATTCGAGGGCAACCTAGACCTAATTTCAGATCTACATTGTCACTAGATTTCCAATAAAATTCACAACCTAGATTTTAATCCAACCCCAAACCTAGATTAACATATAATAGACCCGGATACAAATATAATCCCTACTACCAAAGGTTACCAATGTTTAACCAAATCACGTTAGGCTGAAATCAGGGTCAAATTAACCCAATGATTGAATTTCCTGCATAAGCAATGGAAGACAATTCAGGAAATAATTATAGAGAACAAACATCGAACTTTGGAAGTAAAAATAGAAAACGGGGTAACAATACTAACAAAGAATCTCAAGACGAAAGAAGTCCTAACTCTGACAAAAAACAAGACTCAAATACAAAACCTAATAAGGACATACAAATTTTTAGTTGTGATTATGCCTTAACAGGACATTTTAAACGAGACTGTCCATATTATGCATACAACTTACAAAATCTCTAAAGCCACACATTCATAAGCTGGCTAAGAGTTGCTGGAAAAAATCTAGAATTCAAAAATTTCAATTTACAAACCTGCCTCGCGAAAATCAGTGCTTGCGAACGGTGAAACGGTGGATATAATTGGACAAGGAGTAATTCCAATTCCAATTAGATAACGGGAGTAATGCGTAACTTCGGGAGTAACGCTCGCTTCCTTGGAGTCAGAATGCTCGTAGTTTTCCATCTCTCGTATATGTGGTGTTCGTATCTTTGAAGATCAAGTGTAGTTGAATCCTCAACCAAAAAAAGAATAATTTTCAACTAAATGTTCAACAACATATTTAAATATTTAACCAAAGCCAAATAAAAAGAATGTGATAAACAAAGTTTAATTTCTGACCACAAAAATATGAATCTCGATTTAGGAATTTTAACAAAGAAAATGACTTTTTAACAAAACAGTACATTTTAATTTTACAACAGAATATTTGATTAATCGATAGAAAAAATGTTCACTGTGCAGGTACATTCTTGTGACTTTAAACTACATATAAAGTTACCTGGATACCACCCAGAATTTTTAATTAGAAATTCTGTAATATTACTGATATAAGAAATCAACTTCCAAAGTTTAGAGGTTCCTTTGGCATTTGGTAGAGGATTCCACGGACACAGCAGGGATGATAGTTTCTTGGGAACAAGCTGGGATATTCACTAACAAATATTGAAGCATTGGGTACCCATATGACATTCATACTTTATTGTTGCTTGTAATTACAAGTTGCTCATAATATTCTGAGAAAGCTAGGAATAACAATTGTTTGCTTTAACATTTTTTCTAATTGATTGGATGACGTGGAGAGTTGTGGTTAACATGCAGTATTTTAAAATGGTTTGAGATCGTACGAACGCGGCCTACTGGAACTTCTCCCATTTCATGCTTTGTCATTTGGGTAACAGTTTCGCTGTGCATGTTTATTTTTACCCGTTCTTTAGAGCCATTGCGAGAATTATATGTATATATTCCAGCAAGATAATTACTACTCTCCAAAATTGCAAAGACGTCGCCAGCAAGTGTTGTTAATACAATTAGCTCTTGAATTGGTATCTTTCCATAAAGATTCTGTCCTTCGAGTAATAAGATTTTTTTATCGACAGGAAAAGTGTATCTTTGAAGTTCAAACATAAGGTTTGGATTCCTTTTGGGAATAAGCCGAAGAAACTGAAGCTGGTCAAGTCCATATCCAGACCCGTCAGAAGAAGGAAGCCTGGTGGGGAGAGCCTTGCACCTACTCGTAGAAGAAGAACTCGACTTGGAAGCACGTGGTGCGTCAGCAGGAGGTTGAGATCTGGCGGGAAAATAAATTAAAAATTTTAAAGATGAGCCGATGCAACTCTAAAAAGCAATTAGAGCCTGCTACACTGCTAGAAAACAGTTACGTACAAGGACTCCCTTTAACAGTAAAAACTCCCTCTAGCTTTTTTATTTGAATTTTTTCCCAAAATCTACGTGAGGAAAACATATAGATTTATCGTCTAATGTACGAACAAGTCTCAATTGTTTTGTTACATCTTGGATTAGTTTTCTTTTCTTGTGAAACTATACGATTTAAATTAAGCTGAATGTTGAGCTATTATTTTTCGCATACTAAGTTACGAGAAAGAAACATTCAAAATTTAATACACATAAAATTAACTAAAAATTATATTTAACGATAACTCGTTTTTTCTGAGTAACTTACCGATGGTTGTAGTTTACATGCTCTACTATATAACTATACAATAATTGACGACGAGAGCCTACTGGAGTTTCTTGGATTTCATCTTCGGTCAATGGGGTAATGTTGCCGCTGTGCATGTTGATTTTTGCCCGTCCTTTAGATGCAAAGCTAGGATTATATGCATATATTCCAGCAAGAATATTATTACTGTTTAATATTGCGAAGACATCGCCATCGAATGTTGATAATACAATTTGCTCTTGGTTTGGTATAGGTCCTTTGAGCAATACAATTGGTTTATCTGCAGGAAAAGTGTATCTTCGAAGTCCGAATTGCCGTTGTGGATTTTTATGCGAAATAACCCGAATATATTCAAGTTGATCAAGTCCATAGTCAAGTACATTAGAAAAAAAAATCCTGGTAGGTGGTGTTATACAGACAGCTGACGGTGACCTAGACCTTAAACGACGAGAAGGCTCGCTATTAACAGAAGACCTGAACGAAGATTCAGGTCTGGTAGGTGGATGTTGTCTGCCAGAAACAGAAGAAGATGGGCCGTCAGGAGGAACTCCAGGTATGGGGGCACCATTAGGCAAACAATCGAACTCTGAACTTAATTCTGTAGGTAGGAACAGACGATTACTTATAATGATACATACAGTCTACACCCGTAAATTTTGCTCCCAGTATGAATTTTTTAAAACTGATGCTTTTGTATTTCATGTTTTCATTTTAAGACTGATGTCCGATTAGAAATTACCAATTGATGTGAGATTGACTTTTAATTAATTATAATTAAAAAATGTAAGATATTAGTGCACAGCACCCGTTTAAACTATGTAAATGTAAATATAAATTATACACTTTAATGAACTCTTTTAACTGACACGAAAGTCACATAAATTATAAAACTATGAAAAACGTCTATGTTCCCAGACGTGTACTAATCTCTAATGTAGCATTTTATCGCATTTTGATAATCCTCTTGTCCCAAATAGATGTTTTCATATTTAGATATAGCGACATAGTTCTGATCAATGAAGGTCCCGCTGCTCCGTCATGCATTTTGCTCTGGGCAACATAGAACCAATGCTTGCCAAAAGAGGTTAATTTCGCGCTGCTAAAATTGTTTTAAGCCTAGCTTAGCTTCCTCACGGGAATGTAAAACATCTCTATACGAATTTGAGGTGATGCAGTTTCGATACTACAATTACTGTGTTTACCGAATATGTTCAGCTCGGCCCAGCCAAGTCAGGATTCGCTCTGCGAGACGGTAAAGAGCTTCTATTTTAGGTACGCAGGAAACAAACTCACAGGTCGATGCAGCCCTAACAAAACTGGATTTTGATTAGAACACTAGTTATTTTTATAAATTTGTTGTTTTTTTTTGGGACGGCAGGAGGAGGCGCCAGATTTTAAGTGGTAGGTGTGCATCGAAAGCAAGTTCTCACTGCGCTATTGTTCGGCCAGGTATTAAGAAGACAGACGGACTGCCTTCCGTTCAGAGCCAGAATTTCGATGTACGTAGAAGATGACCACCTGCACGTGACCTCTGATCCAGTACGGTGTGACCTTGCCCTGCTGCCTCGCGCACTTAAATCGCGCTCACAATTTTTGAGGAGAGTTGGTATGTCAATCTCCATCCCTACGTACCAGTTGTGCATCTTCATGAGGTCAGGAGATCGGTACGAGGATGCGGACTTGTATTTCGCAGATGCGCAGGTCAAGAATCAGTCGTCAGCTGCATCACCTACTCTTATACTCACAGTACATAAAGGCCTAATCAGGGTCTGCCTTGGAGCGAGTGTGGCAGTATTGAAGATTTTATATCGGATACAGTACGCCCCGCTAATCGCGGTTTTCGTTTGTATGAGGTTTACATTAATATCTATTTTATTTTTGCAGGTCAAGGAGGCCCCTCTTTCTCTGATAAGAGCACTCTTGGCGAACAGATTTATTCTGCGGAACTTTCGGCGCAGTCCGAGTACGCTGATTGACATACTGACCTACCTCGCTTCAAGTTCTCGGAATAAAAAGTTCAGATTTATTACTGGTTATGACCGCGTGCTTTGATGAGGACTGGGTTGACTTGATTACGAACTTGGATACTAACCTTGAGTCTGACTCTGCCTTTAGGGATTTGGCGACATTAATGACATTGTTCGAAGAATATTCTGGTAGGAGATATCATAGGGCGACGTGAGATTTTACATTTGGCTCGTTGCACCCGATTTGCGCTGCTGCGTACTGCGCTTTCTACATTCCATCCAGGCATCTGGACACGAAGTAAGACAGAGAGACTTTTCATGTATCTGACCACCGAACTGTGGGCCTTTTACTCCCCCTGATCCGATTTCCAGGGGAGGAGACGAAGAATATAGTAGTCTTCACGGACTCCTAGACAGCAGTAACCGCTAACCGTGACAGATTCATAACCCTGGTACCTACCCTCGCACGATTCGTGGGAGATAGAGCCGCCTTTGCTGGACGGTTGGGCATATTGATTCGCTTGGCTTGGTTTTCATCTCATGCAGGCATAATGAGTAATGATGCAGGCGGTAGTTTGACAACCAGCAGCGAATGACAGCACTGGACTGGCTACCGTAACAGACATAACTGTCCCTGCAACAATACGTGGCCGACCGACCATGCGCAACGGCTGAGTGGCCAATGTGAGCCACAGCAGTCCACGAGAAGAAACTCATATACGCAACGAAGCGCACATTGGTGGAGGTCATCCATTCGGACATCTTCCGTTTATACAAGCCAATCAACGGAGGATACATAGAAAATTCACAGGCCTGGTGGAATGTGGCTGAACGTAAACCAAGCAGGGCCAAACAATTTAGTTGGACCAGTCCGAGAAAGCTTAAAGTTAGAGGCGGAAAGACAGACCACAGATGGAGAACCGATTACAAATTGAGAATTATTAAAAATAGAAAAGAAATAAGAAGATTAGGAACCTAAGATTTTTGTAAAGGAGATCAAATCCAAAGAATTTGCTAGAATGTACTAAAGGGTTGCGAATTTGGTTCCTGGTTAAAGGACCTCACACATCTGCTGCATGATTGGCGATTGCTCGCAAAGGTCTGGCCAGGACTGAATAGATATATTAATCTTGTCTCCCTCGCTCTGCCATTAAAGCTATTGAATTTTTATTATTCATTTTTAATCGCACTGTGGAATCGGTTGGTGTGCTGGGCCGCTTTTTCGCGGTGATTAAAAAAATAATTCCGTAACTTCGACACGGGTAATATTTTGCATGGACGGTCTCTTCCCTCTCTTCTATCTCTTTAAGTTGAACTGAGAACGACGGGCGACCATTATGACATTTTGGGGGTTGGGTTATGTTTCCTGACCACTGAGAAGGACCGTCTACTACGTTTTCTTACCTTAATAAAAATTTTGCTTTTCTTTCAATAATTAAGTTAGACGCGAATAAGCGATTTTGGAGAAAATCGATAGCTTTCTATGGCATAATTGCGATTATCCTTCGGCCTGCTAGTGGTCTCTACCAAATCGTAAATTTTTTGCTTGAAATTATAATGCTCGTTTGTCTGAAGATATGCTTTTATTATAGGGCTCTTAAGGAGCGCGTGGATAAGGATTTTTTTCAAATAGTATAGCGGTTAAAATACTTACGATAACTGAAGGTAGTAATTTAAATTTATAAAATAATGGTTAATAGCAAACGTAAGACTGATATTTGCCAGTGAATCAGAATTATTTTCTACTAAGCAAATATAACAAAACAGACAGATCTCACGCCGTGTCACTTAGGTTTTCTTTTTCCTAATAATTTTAAATGAATAGAATCCTTAAAACTGAAAAATTTCAAATTCTGTGTATGTGTAATGTAATATAAAAAGCACATATTTTTGTATAAAAATAAACAGTCATGTATGAAATTCAAAGCAATAAAAGTTTTAAAATACCTAAATTCGACCCACATGAATCTTGAATTAAAATAATATACTTACACAATTAAAAACCACAGCAGAAAATTATTTGTAATTTGATTATGTTGAGAATGTATGCATAAATGTGCAATAACAATATTTGCTCAAAAAATGATTATATGAATATCCATGATTTTAAGTAATTCTTTTTGGAGTAACCTGTAGATATATAGAATTTGTTACAATCAAAAGTTAACATCATATAGGCATTGTTTTACAATTTAAAAATAAAAAAACTTTATTCTTCATGTGCGATCAGAACAAACACTTCAACTCAAATTTAGATACACGATCACTGACAAATACGTAGCAGACGGTATACGCATTTTTTGGGAGTTCAGATTTAAAGAAATTCAAGCATTAATAATAAATCTAGTATAAATAGTGGTCATCATACAAGATTAATTTCTTTAATTTCTTTCCTTTAAATAATAACCATTTAAGAAAAAGAACGTTTATGACTAATTAAGCAACATAAGTCATACCGCAAGAAAAAGTAATAATATTAATCGCATTACGATGGTCTAACAGGCTAAGTTTATCCTTTCCTGATTTAATATAAAGTGTGCGGTAGTCGCTTAGACCTGACGAAACAAAAGCGTTTGCATCCGGAGCAGAACTCTCTGAGTTTCAATGTACTTCCGTCAAAAGATAGAATTTCATTGAAATTTACAAAATTCTTGAAATAGAATTTTATATAAGTTCTGTAAAGGTAAGATTTTATAGAGTTTTAATAAGAAAATGTCAATAAAAGAGTATTATATTTCTGTACGAATAGGATTGGAAACATTTTTGTCATTCTAAAACATAGGATTTGATAAAAATCTTGTAAAGATAAGATTTAATAAAAATAATATAGAAACTTTTTATAGAAAGGTAAACGAATAAATGTGCTTAAAGATTTTAATTTAAAAAATTAGCTTGGCAAACAATGTATCTGAATTATATTCTTTTACTTTATTAGACTTCATATGATACATGGTATCTTGATTACCTCAAAAGTGGTTAGTAGGGAGTAATAAAGCAGAATTTCATCCGAATATTTGATTCGTATCGTTTTGTTTATTTTTCTCGCTAAAGTGACCAGATTTAATTAAAGGTGATTTAAATGAATGCTTGTAAAGCAGATATTTTACTAATACCATTACACACTAACATTCGTTTAAAAAGAGAAACGTATGGCAAAGAAATTATGGTAAATGCGCAGAGAAACAAAAATGATATATTCACCTTATTAATAATTTAAGCATAGCCTAAATATGTTAAATTTGTTTTCATAATTAATAATTTGACATAATAAATGCACATAACCTCAAAGAAGTTAAATAAGATTAAAATTATTGTACATATTCTTCAGAAATTAATAAAACAATTAATTAATCATGAGAGTCATTTTAGTTAACTTTAAACTTTTAAGCTTTAACTTTAAAGTTTGAAATATTAAGGAACTTGATGTTATAACAATCCGATCAGATTTAATTTTACATCACTTCCTTATGTATTATAAACTGCTTTTTATTTAAAGCATACTTATTGAACAATTCCTCCAGAGAAATTGTTACTTGTGGGGAGGCTGAAAAACTTTCTAATATCATAGATACATTATATAGTATTATATATTTACCAATAGAATTAAGAATAACCATCAAGGTGTAGACTAGAGTATAAACGATCCACATATTTAGCAACTAAAGGAAAACTGAACAATTCGGTAATGAAGAATATTGTTGTATAGGTGTCTCTGAATAATATTCTACTGATTCGTAAGGTTTATGTATGTTATCTGAATCGTTATCTTGTTAATTTCGGATGTCAAACTTGTCTTTCTGAGATATTAATGTTTATATATCATAAATCAGTCCTTGGAAACAAATGCCTTCATCACATCTACTTGGGCAAAAATTAAGCGATTTGACAAATATCATTGCGATAGAAAATGGAAAATAAACCTGAAGTATAGTCAAGATCTACCGATACATAAGAGTCATACGACATTCTCTTTCCAGGTACCTTTAACTTCCATTCCTCTCCTACATGCATCCCATACATGATTCCATGTTTTCTCCTCCCACTCACAGATTCTGCATTTTTTTACCTTATCTTTCCAATACATCCCTTCGTTTGTCTTATTTCCCAATATAAATTTTGCTACTCTGGTCTATCGTCTCTCCCCCTAACCACTTCTTCAATACTTTGATATTATTTCTCCGTCTCTTCTTCAAACCTTTGATTTTTCTCCTCTTTTTCAACGCACTTCTTAGTATACTTTTTCTAGTTTCTTCTATTCTCTTATGCAGTAGTTTATTTTTTTTTCTTAACTCCTTTCAAATTTTTTTCTTCTTCTCTATACATTCCTAATTCCTTCCTTGTATATTCTCTTCTTCGCTAACTTATTTTTTTCTTGTGCAATAAAATACTCCTTTTATTTTTCCCATCATGATTTCCATCTTCTCGTGTACATTTGCCTCTCCTAGTTTGATATTGCTGACCATTTTCCTAAACTGCTTTTATTGTTCCGTTAACTGAACCCCTTTTCCTACACTTTTGCTTCACTTGTTCGTCGTTTTCATCAAAATAGTGGAAAAAAGAAGGTATATCAAGCTGGCACAACCCTATTGAGGTATCGAGATGAAACCTTCTTCATAATTTAGGGCTCATTTAGGGCTAATTTGGGCTAAAAAATTTTTTTTTTCATTTCTCTTCCATAAATTCAGGATTATTTAAGGCTCCCTAAATATCTTCCACCGAAAGTCGTGAGATTTTTCCTTCACCCCCTTTTTTTTCTTTATGTATGGTATTGTGTTACCTTAACGTTGTGTAAAATACGTGAAGAAAATCACAAAATCCATTCTCTTCTCTTGTTTAATGTAGGGCTCCTTGAGGACTAATTTGGGCCCGTAGTCCCGAATTTAGGGCTCTATTAGTTTTTGTAAAAAATAGTGTTTGCGCTAGATTTACGTTAAGCTGGCCGAACATTGCTGTAAAACGTACTAAAAATTATTTTTGAGCAAACTCACCTTTTAGAATAATTTAAGGCTCATTTAGGGCTCTGGGAATATGATACTCAAAAATTAATAAAAATGTTTAAACAATTTTTGTTGAAACACATGCACTATAAATTAAATAAACAAATTTATTTTCTTATCCCATGTTACGACTCTTTCAGGGCTCCCCGAATATGATATATGAACTTTAAAAAAAATGGTTTAAACAATTATTGTTCAAACAAATTAGCTACACAATTTTTTTTATCATTTCCCTTCCATAAATTCAGGATCATTTAAGGCTCCTTAAATATCTTCCACCGAAAGCCGTGCGATTTTTCCTTCACCTCCTTTTTTTTCGTTATGTATGGTGTTGTACCACCTTAACGTTGTAAAAAACACGTAAAGAAAATCATAAAATTCATTCTTTTCTCTTGCATAGTTTAGGGCTCCTTGAAGACTGATTTGGGCCCGTAGTGCTGAATTTAGGGCTTCATTAGTTTTTGTAAAAAATAGTGTTTGCGCTAGCTTAACGTTAAGCTAGCCGAACATTACTGTAAAACGTACTAAAAATGATTTCAGAGCCAACTCACCTTTTACAATAATTTAGGGCTCATTTAGGGCGCTGGGCATATGATAATATAAAATTTAAAAAAATGTTTAAACAATTTTTGTTTAAACAATCGTACTGAAAATAAACTGAACAAATTTATTTTCTTAAACCATGTTAAAACTCATTTAGGGCTCCCTGAATATGATATATAAACTTTAAAAAAAATTGTTGTAACAACTATTGTTCAAACAAATTGGAAATTTTTTTTCTTTTTTTATTTTTCTTCTAAAATTTCCGGCGAGATGAAACCTACTAGCGCAAACACTATTTTTTACAAAAACTAATGGAGCCCTAAATTCAAGACTACAGGCCCAAATTAGTCCTCAAGGAGCCCTAAATTATGGAAGAAAAAAGAATGGATTTTGTAATTTTCTTCACGTATTTTTTACAACGTTAAGGTGGCACAACACCATAAATAACGAAAAAAAGGGACTAAAGGAAAAAACGCACGACTTTCGGTGGAATATATTTAAGGAGCCTTAAATGATCCTGAATTTATGGAAGGGAAATAAAAAAAAAATTGTTTATCAAATTTGTTTAAACAATAATTGTTTAAACAATTTTCTTTAAAGTTCATATATCATATTCGGGGAGCCCTAAATGAGTCGTAACATGGGGTAAGAAAATAAATTTGTTCAGTTCATTTTCAGTACGATTGTTTAAACAAAAATTGTTGAAACATTTTTTTTTAATTTTTGACTATCATATTCTGAGAGCCCTATATGTGCCCTAAATTTTTCTACAAGGTGAGATTGCTCTAAAATCATTTTTAGTACGTTTTACAGCAATGTTCTGCCAGCTTAACGTTAAGCAAGCGCAAACACTACTTTTTACAAAAACTAATGGAGCCCTAAATTCAGGACTACAAGCCCAAATTAGTCCTCAAGGAGCCCTTAATTCTGCAAGAGAAAAGAATAGATTTTGTGTTTTTCTTTACGTATTTTGCACAACGTTAAGGTGGCACAACACCATACATAACAAAAAAAAAGGGGGTGAAGGAAAAATCGCACGACTTTCTGTGGAAGATATTTAAGGAGCCTGAAATGATCCTGAATTTATGGAAGAGAAATGAAAAAAAAAATTTGTTTAGCTAAGTTGTTTGAACAATAATTGTTTGAACAATTTTTTTAAAGTTCATATATCATATTCGGGGAGCCCTAAATGAGCCCTAAATTATTCTATAAGGTGAGTTTGCTCTAAAATCACTTTAGTACGTTTTACAGCAATGTTCGGCTAGCTTAACGTTAAGCTAGCGCAAACACTATTTTTTACAAAAAATAATAGAGCCCTAAATTTGGGACTGCGGGCCCAAATTAGCCCTAAATTAGCCCTAAATTATGAAGAAGGTTTCATCTCGATACCTTATTAGTGTTGTGCCACCTTAACATACCTGAAAAAAGAGATGCATTTTGAAATAAAAGTATCAATCCTTAAACAAACAAGTACATTTTTAACAAAGTAGTTCAACCTTTAACCAAGTCGTTGAATTTTTGAACAGAAAAGATAAATTCTCCATAAAAAATATAGTAGTTGATTTAAAAATTAAAAATCAAAAAGGGTTCAGTTCGTCCAACTGACAAATTTTCAATAGTTGAATCCTCAAGACAAAAAAATCCTTTAATGATTTCTGGAATTTCATATTTCAACTTCGTCTCTTTGTTTTCAAGAATCATCTCCTATAAAATTGTATTTATCTTTTTAGTTGCACATGCAACAGTTAGGTTAAAAATTGATTTGTTTTGGATAAGGATTCAACGACTTTTTTAAAAATGATGACCAGTTTCAAACTGGTGTTTATCTATGACTTATTTTTTCTTTGTATTTTGTCTAAAATAAGCATTATTTTATTTTATTTATTATTTTATTCTAGTAAAATTATTATACTTAACCGAGTAACTTATCTAATTGAAAGTAATCTGAACTTTTAATTGGCGCGTCTAAACGGTTCTTACTATTTAGTTTAAAAACTAGAGATGTATAGGTCCATATAATTCTCTTGTTGGAGATTCTTTTTGGGAATAAGCGTTAGAAGAAGGAAGCCTGGTAGGTAGAGCTATGTGCGCAAAAGAAGAATTGGAAGTGGAACCAAGTGCTGGCTCAGCAGGAGGAAGAGATCTAGCAGAAGAATGTTGATTATCAGAAGAGAAATAACGAGAAAATGGGACGCTAAGCAGAATATCAAGATAGAGGCACCATTAAATAAGCATGAATGTTTGTGTATTTTAATGAGGTTTTATATCATTAAAAAAAAGAATAATTTATAGCAGATTAAAATTTTAATTAACTGCAAATATATGGTTACTTGTGGTTAAAATTACTTTCAAAATATGATTCATAAGTCAAAAATAAAAAAACGGGAATTCTCCATGATATATAAACTGGATATAAAATTTTTACCTGGGGAGAAGTTAAGGAGATTTAAGAGAATTTGATGCATTTAAACAAAATATTATAAAATCTATGAGAATTGATGGTAAATTTGAATTCCCTCAGAGAAAATTAAGAAAAATAAAAATCGCAAAAAGGTCCATTGAATTAAGCGAAAACCGTTGTTTCCATTATATTCGACCATATAGAAGCTTCCAGAACTCGAGTTTTACAGAATTTACACAAAAATCATGTTTCAAACTAATATTTTATAGAATTTTCGAGGGACAGACTGTTAAAGGTACTAGTAAGCGTGCGTCGAACCTTCTAGAAATTTCCAATAAAGAGCAGATGTCGGCAATAAAAGCAGCGTTAGGTGCTGACAGTCAAACAACACACTCCGCCGAGCTGGTTCTCTGGTAAAATTAAAAGTGAAAGTCTAAGTGGAAAACACTGCCTTTAAAAAAGATGGATCTGGTTGTGGTTACTATAATTCGTAAAGTTAACACCAAGTATGGTATGAGGATTGTGGTAGAAAAGGAAAACCTGTTTACAGTCTCCCAACCTAGCAGAATCATGAAGATTTTTAAGGATTTTTAAGGATCAATCGCGCCAGAATTTTCGGTTTTTTTGGACTCTCAAAAACTGCAAATATTAATTTTAAACAAACAACCCCCATAATTGAAAACCTGCTCTGAAAATAAAATATGTACTAAAACCAAATGTACGCATTTCTAAAATTTTACCTTTTCTGGGCTCTACTTTGACGCTTTGAAACTGAAAATTACTGAGTGTCTATGCACATAGAAGAATAGATGACAGTATAATTTAAAAAGTTAAATCATTCCGAAAAATTAAACATTTTTTTAAAGAATTTAGAAAAGCTCATTTCTGTTTCACTTATCTACTACATCTTTAAATTACACTTTTTAAATAATAATTCAATTAGCATGCATATTTACGTCTTTAATAATGTCAAAGGTCTTAAAAATAGTGTAATTTTAACAAAAACATTAACCTGACCAGTGCCAGGCCAGCTCCTGACCATGGGATATAACCAGGGTGGCCCGGCCAGTAACCGGCCGGCTTAAGACTACAGAATACAAGAAAAATGTAGCTGGGCTAATCAGGGAAATTTCTACGCTGGCACTTGAACCAAAAATACGCATTTTCAACAAAATCGTTAAACCCATAACCAAGCAAAGCAATTTTTAAACAATAAACTACAAATTTCACCAAAAGAGCAGAACTTGAACAAGATCGTTTAATTATTTTTTACCAATATTGCTAAATAAACAAATCAAACTTTATCCAAAAATCATTGTATTAAAAAAAAACTGTTTTGATCAAAAAAGATTACTTTGTAACAAAATACTTGAATTTTCAAAAAAAAATAATAAATTTTCCATAAATCAATTGCATTTTTAAACAAAGAGTTTAAAATTCAATCTCTAAAGATGAACGTTAAACCAAATAGACGATTTCGACCATTATAAGCACACTGGTGCGACTTGGGATTTTCCGTTTTCAAAGCTTGATATTTCCTTAAAAATGATAGACAATTTGAAAAGTAGATTCACGCTCCTATGTACAACTTTATGCAAACTCAAATAATGATATTCAAATTTCGAAAAAATTTAATTGCTTCTTCTAAAAATTAATCATTTGAACAAAGATTTTTAAAAATATATATTTTTTTGTAATTCTATTTTTTTTTAATTCAGGAAATCTAAACCAAAGAAATAGATGAAATGCAATATTACCATACTGTAACTTTGCTTAATAATAAACTTACAATAACTGAGGCAAGACAAACATATTTTACAGTCTACCTAATAATAATAGAATTACAGGTAGTCTATTGTCAGTCATTTGAATCTTCTGCAATCGTTTCGTTCTCTGAAACAGAAAACTCGTTATTACCGTCATTAGATGAGCAGCTGTCAACTCCATCAGAAGCGTATCGAATAAACCTTGTCGGACAGTATAAATAGGCTGGTCAGCCTATTTTGCTACTTTTTAAATTATCATTTTCTATTTTTCATTACTCAATAATTTCATTAGAACTTTATTTCTTTACGAAAACATGATCTTACATTCATGCATAAAGTCTCAGTAAGTAATTATTTATGCAAATGTCAATATCACTTTAATCTATAACAAAAAATATAATAATATTTCAATTAAGAAATATTTTTATTTGAAATAAAATACAGTTAAATTCAACGACGAATGTAAATTGTGAAATTTAAGAAATTCTTCCTGAAATAAAAATTTCAAGAACATTAAAAAATTAATTTCAAGAGAATATTTAAAAGCATTTTAAATCCTTAGAAAATATTTAAAAAATTACCAAAAATAAAACCGGAAGGTTTGAGGTCAATTTAGAGTAAAATTTAAGTCCATTTCAAAAATGGTTGCGAATTTAAAAACTTTTGAAAGAATTACAAAATCTTAAAAACTTGAAAGATTTCTGAAAATTGATCAAACATTTATTAATTGAGGATTCAACTATTGAAAATTCATTTATTGGTTTAATTTAATTCTTTTGGATGAAAAATTTAAATCTTAATTTTTTTTTCTGTATAAAAATTCAATGACTTAGTTAATGGGTGAATTATTGTCAGGTATAAAAAAGGTCATTTCACCGTATTAGTAAATAATGCGCGTTTTTTTCTAAAACTGTTTTTCAAGGGGTCCTGAATAAAGTTCCAAGTTTAAAGAAGTTGTTTTTTTTTAAAGAGGCGAAAAAACCTAATTCTGAAGTTTGTATCTGTACTTTCGAACCTACTAATTTTACCCGAAAAATCAAAAGTTAAATTGAAGAAGACGTAATTTCGAGTGATTCTAAAACATATGCAATGATCTAGCCAGAATAGGTAATAAGTAATGACCTTACGTAGTTGACCGCTTTTTCCCTATTTATCAGGGCAAATTACTTGTGTTCACTTTTTTTAAAATAGTTCTATATGATGATATCAGATTTGATAAAATATGTTTAAAAGAAAATTAAACCTTTCTTTACTGTATTAGTATGATATGTTGTTATTATAAAACATTTATTCTGCCATTTATAACAGTAGAATATATGAAACA
>JAAAKG020169758.1:0-27681 GCA_010014905.2 Druon quercuslanigerum | reverse complement strand
AAATGTAATTTAAGATAGTACTTACATTTATTTTATTTAGAAGAATTCATTTCCCTATTTTCGTGAAACAATTAACATGAAAAATTAATGAACAAATAATTTGCCTGCAAAAAGTATTATTGACAAAATTAAATTTAAAAATTCGGCTAAAGTGATGCTGTGAAAATGTATCTTTCCATTTCAATCAGGAAAATTAAAAAAAAAAACAAATTAAAAATAACTTATTTATCTGTTGAAATCCTCAGCACGTTTTGATTTCAAAAACAAAAAATTATATGAAAGTACTGACAAAATTAAGAAAATCTATCCTAAATTTTGTAATGTTGGGTCCTGGTAATGTAAAAAAAGAAGAATAAATAATAAAGAAAAGAGAGCGTTGTATTTTTTATTAAACATCTATCTAAATGCAAATAAATAATTTTTAAATTTTCGGGTATTTGAACCTTCGCTTAAGTGATTTTCGGATATCTCACATACCGCTAAAAGGATTTTTCCGTAAACTGACATTTCGCAAAATTAGGCCTTCGGATATTTGAACTTTCATTAAAATGGACTTTCGGAAAAATGAATCTTCGTTTAAACTATTTGCGAATAATTCGACATTCGTTAAAATAATTTTCGGTCAATTAATTATTCGTTAAAATAATTTTCGGTTAATTAATCATTCGGTAAATTAGTTTTCCTTAAAATAAATTTCGGTATCCTAATATTCGCTATTTTAATCTTCGGTCACTTGAACCATCGGAAAAATAACCGGCTGTCGTAAGAAGGTCGTCCTTAGAATGGGAAGAATCCTTAAGAGGCCTGAAATTTAAAGAATCATCCTTACGCAATGGTGAAGTATACATAACGTTATATCGTATACTCAAAATGAAGGGCTTTTTTCAAACTTACATGCCAGCAACTTTGACTTTTTATTGTATGCCTTAGAGTTTAGATATTAGACACTTCATTTATCTCTGCTGAGATTCCGTGGAGAATTAACACCGCCGAAAGCGATTCATCAACTCTCACTGTCAAGAAAAAACTTTCCAGAGACCGATCGTTTCCAATAAAAATGTACCTGAGGCCCCCTTCGTGAAATTATGGGCTCGCGTGTTTGCTTCGAATTGATGGGGATGCTCTGATATCACTTGGCTGACAATAACTCGTTCTCGTGCCAGCTTTGCTCATGTTTCGGTGAATCTGACAAAAGAAATAATAGAATGCAGTTAAAAAATATATTTTTAGGTGCCTTAATTACAAGAGTTAGAGAAAAAGAAACTTCCTTGATTTATTTACTTTGCTTTTGGTCTGGATTTAAACATTCCTCTTTTCAATGAAATTTAATTCTCTTGAAGATCTCAAGTTTTAGCCACTTTTATAATTTAATAAGTTTCAGACTTCTATTAACTTTGAACTTGACAAGTCATACAGGTGGGTCATGATTCATGAATTGGGTGCAAGAGAATTCAGAAATGAAATGTTTAAACAGAGATATTTTAATGCCCGTCAGAGTATTTTTAAGAATTTAACCAGATTTAAGGGATGTTATACTATCTCTAATCATTCCAAGAGGTTTGCGGGATCTCACATTTTTTAAAATATTTTAAGCTATTTTAACAAATTTAAAAAAATTTCAAGATATTTCAAATACTTTAAGGAATTAAAAATATTTTAAACTCGATTTTAAGGGATTTCTTTAAAAGAAAATTAAATGAAATAAATGTTTTAAGTAATTTGACAAGATTTAAAGTATTTTGTTAATTCCCTACGCATTTCAGGACTTCTAGGGATTTAAATGGTCGTTTTTAAAAAAACTTGGCTTAAACAGTTTAATTTGATTTACCAACATTTAAGATATTTGAAATGATTTCGACATATTTTAATGGATTATTACAGTTTCTAAAGATCTCGATGCAGTTGAAAGGATCCTTATAAATTTTCAAAGCACTTTAAGGATTAAAATAAATTTTATTTCAAGGGAATTTTACGAGTTTCCAAAATTCCAAGGGATATGAAGGAACTTACAAAATTTTAAATGATTTTTAATATTTTAAGTTATTTTAAACGGTTCCAAAGAATAGTTAGATAGTTAGATTTTTATCTATCTACCCCAAAATCTCCGGAAATAAGTGGATACAAAAAAATTGTTCAGAAAAAAGTTGCTCAGGACAATAGGGGCCATCTTTCTGCAAAATCGGTTTGCACCTTGAGATACATTTTTAAGGTTATTTAAAGGTCACATTAATTTTTTAAACTGGGAACCCCTATTTTCGACATTAGATTCTGAAAAAACGGGAAATTTTACTTCCGAAATGATGGTTTATAGAGTCAATTTTCACGACGTTATATAAAAGTTAAATCGAGGTCAAATTTAAAAAATCATGCAGAACATGATTTTTTTATTTTATTTTTTTAACACGTTTGGGCAAAACAAAGCTGGTGTGAATTTGAGACCAACGACCTTGATCACCTTCACCTTGAGGCAACTTGGAAGGTCATTCGAAGGTCAAAGTGTTAGTTTTCTTTAACTAATACACTTGCAACAACGTCGTTGTTTCTGGGTAACTCTAAAAGTAAGCGTTTTTACTTTAAAAAATTATCTTGGGTTTGTGTTTTATGTGTGTGGGGTTTACGTGTGTGGAACTTGTTGGTTTGGTTCTTTTGGTAATTGGTTCCAAATTCGGCCCAGCTTTGTGTTACCAAAACGTTTTAAAAAAACAAAACAATAGAATCATGCATTGCATGATTTTTCAAATTTGATCTCGATTTAACCTTTATTTGTCCTCGTGATAATTGACTCTAACTATCATTTCGGACATAAAATTTGCCGCTCTTTTAGAGTCTAATGTCAAAAATAGGGATTCCCATTCAAAAAAATCAATGTGACCTACTAATAACCTGGAATATTGATCTCAAGGTCAAAACCGATTTCGCGGAAAGATGGCCCCCATTGTCCTGAGCAACTTTTGTCTGAACAATTTTTAGTATACCGCTTATTTCCTGAGATTTGGGGATGGATAGATTAAAATGGCCCACCCTGTATATCAAGACAGCCCCGTGCAGACTATTCAATTAAATGCAACTCTAACAAAAATGCCTTGGACATTTAGCTTTAAAAATCTTTAGACAGGGGTCAAATTGTAAAAACTCGAGAAAAAGTTGAAGAAAATAAAATAATATAAATAAAAATTCCTTTGACATATTGAACCATAACCATCTTAAATCTGTGTTTTTTTTCCTTTTTTCATAATTAATAACAAAAGATTAACTGTTCTTACACAATTAAATCGTTCTTCATATATTATATGACCTTGTTAAAAATATTCCCCAACACTCGGTCAATAACTTATGCTAGTGCCTGCCCACTTATTTCTGGACAATCTCAGACCTGCGTCAGAGGTCATGATGTTCTAAAATGACTTTATCAGGACCATTATTTAATATTATATATGTGCTTGAGGAGGTAATTGACACTTAAACTTAATTAAACACTGGCTGGACATTAAAGCATTCACATTCTCTGCTTGAGCCTTCAGGTTCGATTAAAAGAATTTGAATTACGGGATGATTAAACAACACCTCGCAGTATCTTGCCAGATGAGTTCATCTTGATGATAGCACGGCCTCGTCTTGGCAGAAGACACCCACGCAGGTGAGACCACACACGATGGTCCCGTCATTTGTTGGACATCGCATGGTCATGTCATGTTGCTCGAACGTGGTACACAGCATTGTACACTTCTTCGCACTGTCCCGCGGCGTGTCGCACCTCTATGTACTCGTACAACTTTATGGCTCAAGCCGATTGCCTGCCAGTCGATCACTTCGACCAGTTGACCTATCCACACATTCTATTTATAATTAAGGCTTTAAACATTGCATTTTTATTCTGACTTAGAATTTTAATTAGCTATTACGTTTATTTGCGAATTTTCTAGGATGCTGACGTTGAGAGTGCTTATTTAATCGATTGACTTCCTAAAATGTTCAATTTTAGAGTTTAAAGGTTTGTTCAACATTTAAAAATTTAGTTGACTTACTAGTTGGTTTAACAATTACTATTCCTATCAATAATTATGTTTACCAAGATTAGCCAGTAATTTGACCTGCTCTTGGATTGGTCTGATAACTTGTGATTATATTTGCTATTTGAATGATGATGAATGATGATGATGAATCATGATGAATTAAACCTAGTAGTTTGATTAACTTAGCTATTTCACCCTGGTTATTACTTCTTAAAAATTAGTATTGCTTGATGTTCGGAACATTGCCATTTCGATCAGTAACTAGATCAATACGTTTTGCATGGTTACTTGACCTCGCTGTTGAGTTGTTATGATTAGTCTATCCTTCGTATTTTGGCTATCATATACTTTAAAAATTGTCTCATATTTTTATTAACAAAAATTATAGGATTACAGATTTTACTTATTTAGTAAGTGTTAGCTAAATTTGTTTAGATTTCTAAATGCTTGAATAACTTACGAGTAGTTTGCTTAGCCATTACTATTGTGATCAAACACTGGGTCAATCAAGTAAAGTTATGGTCGAAGCCGATAGCCTTCCAGTTGATCACTGGTGCTGTTTGTCCTTTCCGTATATTTTATATCTAATTAAGGCTTTAAGATTTGCAGTCTCTTTGTGATATTAATAAGCACTTTTGTTTGGCTATTTACATTTCTGGGAAGATCACATTGTAAACGATTATTCGACTACATCACACGTTCAGTTTTAAGGCATGCTTATAATTTAGATGTTGCATTTTCTTACTAGTTGGTTCAGTCATTACTGTTTCTATCAATAGTTAGGTCAATCAGGATTAGATGATAGTTTTACCTGCTTTAAGTCAGAGTGATTTAATCGTCGAGATAAAAGGGTGGTAAATATTTGGATGGATATTAGGGGTTGTATGGAAAGGGATTTGAGGGGAAGTATAGTGAGTGAGCTGGTTGGAATTAGGGGAAGTGTGGTGATGGTAAGAGTGGAGAGGGAACGGAAATTGCGGGATGGGTTACTAGAGAAGTATAGGAAAGGAAGGGAAATAGAGGAAATGAGGAGAAGAAGAGGGATGAGTAATGAGATGTACGGGATATTAGGAAAAGGAAACGGAATTATGCGAAAGTAAAGGTGGTAAAATATGGAAGGGATAGATTTGAACAACTTAATTAACGTCCTAGTAGCCTAGTTGACCTCGATTTTGAGTTGTTTTGATTACCCTATCATTTTGACTGGCACAGAGTTATTGATCTCTTTACTAAAAAATTAAGGGATTATAGGATTTTATAGATACAATTTCTTCCGTAAGAGCTAACTAAGGATTAGTTTATCAATTCTACATACTGTATTGACTTTGTATCTCGTATTACTATTACTCTCTTGATCAATAACTAGATCAATCAAGATTAGGAGATTGCATGACTTCACTCTTAGATCATTTTGATTCCTCTACTCTATGATTATATTCGATGGTTGCATTGAACTTATAAGTTTGATTGGGTAAGCCAATCTCTGTTCATTAAGGCAGTCCTGGAATATTAAATCAATTAAATGCATAGTCAATAGAAATGCAAATATCTCGCATGAATCCGATCAGAGATATCCCGTTGAAAGTTGAGGAGAGACCAGGAGCAATCCTTCGGTGAGAAAGTACCCTGATTTCCATCTACAATGATGTTAAGGACCGAAGGAGTAGGCATTTGTAATCCCGCGAAAGCTGGGACCGGGGTCCAATTTATATCGCGTCTTGAAGACGTAGTCGATTAATCCTGCAGGACTCGCGGGACCACCCAGGTGAAACTAACACCCTGCTTTCCTTCTCTCGCCCTGACATTGCTCGCGCGTCGTAAACGTCCTTCGTCCTACTTTAACGGTTCGGCGGCTTATACTAAACGCCCAACTCCAGACAAACTAAGGACCCAATCTCAAGGCAGCTGCGTCTTCAACTCTGTTTAATCAGCGTTTAATCGGCCTCCTTGCCCTAATTCCAAAGACATTACTCTCTCAATGTAGGCCAATTATTTTGCTACGACAAAAATCAATCTAAAATCGCTTAATTTTAATTTAGGTTAATTAAATGTTCATTTGATTATTCTTAATAGGTAATACCAGCAAATTTATGCGAGAGGCGCGCATTTACGTCTCTAGATTTTTATTTCTCAATATTCAAAACATAAACAAATTTAATATATATTATTAAACAAATGTTTGAATGTTAAGTTGAAAAAGTTTAAAAATAATTATTAATCGTTTTTAATTTAAAGCCTTTGAAATTTGGAAAAAAATTTTTTTCCAAGAAATTTCGAATGGAATGAAACGTAATTGAATTTAAAAATCTTTAATCAGAGACTCACAAAAATGAAAAATTTTAGACTAAAAGTTTTAAAATAGGACAATTTCATCGAAGAAATGATTTAAAATTTGTAATTTCTAATTCAAAACGTTAAAAAAACAATTTTAATTTTAATTGAAGAATCTTAGATTCTAAAGATTTCAGATTAAGCTTTTGAAATAAGGGCAAATTCAAAACTTTAAAATTTAAATATATTCAGATTTGAAGTTTGGAAAATGGATCATTTGAAATTCAGAGAATTTGAAATTGTATTATTTCTGATTGCAAACGTACAAAATTGAATAATGTGCTAAGAACGTGCCCGCGCAGTAGGAACATTTTTTTTAAAGTTGAGTTTGAAATTTTTAATATTAAGAAACATTTTAAAATCATAAAATATTAAATATTTTAATGCCTCGTTTAAAAATCTTCTCATTTTTAAGGCTTGATTTGAAAAAAAATTGTTCCAATTTTAATTCTTAGGAATTTATTCTGGAGACATTTAATTAAAAATTGTGTAATTGAAAATTCCTTATACAAAAAATTATAGAGCTATTAAATATTACAATTTGATTGCAGGTTCAAAATTGAAATCAAAGCATTTTTAATATTTAAATTTAAAATTGTTAAATATGAAACTGAGTGCCAAGGCATCTGATATAAAATTGTTAATATTTGGCTTTAACACTACAGCATTGTGAAACTTGATACTGGAAACCTAAAAAAACTAAGAATTTTCAAACTAAATATTTTCGAATCTGAATTTTTAAAAATTTTAAAGGAGAAAGCTGTACTTTCAAGGCCTCAAAACTTAAAAATGTTTGATAAACGCGGATTCAAAGCTGTTTTATTTTAATTGAAATTCTAGTCACTTTAAATATGACAATTATATTGATAATAATTTTCATATTATGCAGAAACAAGCGTAATTCAAAGTGATTGAATAGATTTTTTTCCTAAAATCGTGATTTTATAAGAAAAATTGCTGTCATTTTCACTATTCAATATTAAAGAATTATAAACATTGTAAAAATTTAAAATTTAGTTATTCTAAAAAAATGTTCAATTATACGCTTTCTAAGTGGAAAACTTAAAAATTAACTAATTCATACTTAAAGCGTTATAATAATCGATCGTTTCCCAACTTCGGTTATAAATTTAAGCAATCTTAAATAAGGATCTAAAAACTTATTTGTTATAAATAATTATTTTTTGAAATATATAACACAATTATTAAAATTTTATCATTTTAAAATAAAGCGCAAAATTAATAAGTTGAAAATCAACGAAAAAAAATTTCGATCCAAGGAGAAGAACTTGAAAGGGCTTTAAGTGGGAAAACGATTTTATAGGATATTAAACTGATTTGTACTAATAAGCTGTCACATTGAAATGCTAGAAAAAATCGGAAGATTTTGTTTCTTTATTGAATGAAAAATCCTCCTTGGTTGAAACCTCAATTCTTTAGATCAACATTCGTCTTTTTGGATAACAAAAATAGTATTTTTTGGCCAAAGATTTAAATAATTTGTTGAAAGTTCACATTTTTTCTTTAAACCAACTGTTTTGATTAAAAATTAAAACATTTTTTGGTGGCAATACAAATTATTACACTTTTATTTAAAAATTCATGTTTAATGCGAAGATTCATCACGTTGTTTGAAAGTTTAACTATTTTGTTCAAATTTTCCTTTTTCTTGGTTAAAAAATAATTATTGTAGTTTAAAATGTAATCTTACCATTTTTCGTTCAAAATTTATCTTTTTGAGTTGAAAGTTCAACTGTTTAGTTAAAAATTAATGTTTTTTACGTATAGGTTATTTTTGGTTAGGGCAAAGGAAAATTTGATTACTCGATACAGCCAAATATAGATTTTGAAATCTTTGGTTAATTTCATTTTCTCACAAAAAAATGACATTAAATGTAAACTTACTGATTAAATGATAAATAAATTATTTAAAAACTTCAGCATTATATCGTTTACAAATTTTATATTTTTATAAGTAATTCAATTTACAGAACTCATTAATTAAATAGTTTAGTTAGTAGATTAGAAATTGATTTTTTTTAAATAATTCAATTAACCGCGAACTAAAAAATTTGAAACCTTTTTGAATAAGGAAAACTAGTTCATCTTAGTCGTAACCTAATGCCGAACCTAAAAAAAAACGATTTTTCAGACATTTTTATCTCAGAGGTATTAATCTACACAAGTATGTCGATCTTGAAATGAAAGTTGTCATATCACAGGATAAAAAAGTAAAATTAACGGTCTGATATCTAATCAAAATAAGCCTAAGAGGTCAAGTTTTTGTTTTCAAAAATAATTATTTGAATTTAAATAATGCAATGAAAATATTAAACATTGGTCATTTTACACATGTTGTAAAAACACAACTTTTGATTTTTATTTGTCAATAAAGTTACTTTTGCTCATGCTAAATACAAATTTAAATTCTGGTGAGTATGTCTGTGTTTGGTAAAATAATAAAATGTTGCACTAGTAAATCCCAAATTTTTGTCAGTTTAATTGGGCATAGGAATTAAAAATTCTTTGCGCCTGCCCTTCAACTAAAACTTAATTTTTAATCATATGTGTGGACTTGGCAACTTACAAGCTTTGAGTTTTTCAAATTACCCAATCGGCATTGGGAAAAGCCATAGCAATGCTTTCAGACTTTCATGACACACCTATTTTTTAGAGAAGGATTAAGCTGTAAGAGGATTTTGGTGTTATCTTGATTTGAGATTGAAAAGTAATTTTTGGTGTGAAGAAAAGGCACTCGATCATAAGACATGCATAACTGACTCACAGTATTGGATTGCGGCAGATGCTTCATAGTGGACACATCTTCGATCAAACGACACCCACAATCCACACGATTATGATAATATTTCCCGACAGGACATTTATGTTTATTTTTTTTTCTCATGCATATGAGGGGCGAAAACGATTTCCAGTGCTAATTTGAATATTGCGTTGCGGGGGTGTCAGTAACGGGCAGCTGCGGGACTCGCATAAAACAAAATGTTCCTGAACCATTCGCACTTCTTCGGAAGAAAGTGTGTGTGAGACAGGGTTTGCAAAGATGAATTCTTTGAAGTTTTATTATTTTAAATATTTTCTTTTATCAATCAATTAAGAGTGATTGAATGCATTATTTCTTACCACTTTTGTTTGATACTTTATTTGTGATTGCAGTTCTGGAAAGAGAAATGGCTATAAATTCGAGACCAATGATTGCGTGCATTTCGAGAACGTAGCGAAACGTTATTTATAATAAAATTTTCTTTGGAATTTATTACGTTTCTGTGGCTAAAATAGCGGGAAAATCGAGATTTGATTTTACGAGGCGTGTCTAATCGATTCCCTGATATTAATACTTCCCATAAAACCTGTTCGTACACCTGAACCGATGTGCACACCTATGGATACAAAAACTCACACATACACACTTATTCAATTCCTATGGTTACCCCAAGGGTTTTGAATTCTTTCCCCATCACGAGGTCACAGTTCATTCCCTAAGCCCAAGGTCACAGACACCTGCTTCTTACATTAGGGGGCTTCTTACCGCCACTTTAGAAATGCCTTTTTCTAAGATGTGTGTGAACTTAGCACCGTCAGTTTCAGAGGGAGGGCAGATCAAATCTCAAGAGGTGGATAGAAGCAGGTTAAATTTTTTCTCCTTGGACATAAGTAAACCGAGGCTTACATCAGATATTGAAAATGGATTAATCCTACCCAAAATACAGTATTATTCTGGTATTTCAATTTCACGTCAAATGAGCTTTATTTGCAACATTTTTGATTATTAGAAATTGAGGCAGTCAGGGAGAAAGGCCGGTCTAATTTCTGATTTTTTTTATCATTTTCAATATTTAACTCCAACTGCTGGCAAAACTGAAGAAAATGGTTGTCAATTTTTTTTAAATACACAAAATAAACCCTGAAATCTTCTCTCTAAAATAGGTACAAGAAACTGTAAAAATATCCATTGGTTTTCGAATTATTAAAAAAAAAGCCGTGCGCAAGACGAAAATCGCTCGAAAATTTTTTCTTTATTTGTCGATTCGAATTTTTTTAATCAAAAAACAGTGAATATTTTTTTTTCTTGGACTCGTTTTAAATATGAGACATTAGGCTATATTTTTCTTGGCTTTCAAAGGGATAAACACTCATTTGCTGCGACATTTAATTAAATTTCCAGCACTTAACAAAAATTATTCGAGCGCATTTTTTCACCAGATATCCTACGAGAGGTAAGCGCATGTTTCGCTCAGGATCAAGAAGTTACGTTTATTGACAAGCATTTAATTATACCGTTAGAAGACTCTTGTTTGATATAATAGTGAAAATTACTAACAAATTCAAAATTATCAATCTTTTTGAAATAAACAATTAAACAATCTTAATGCATAAAGTGAAGCCGCTAAAATTAAAATTAATTCTGATTGCTACTTAAATGTAAACAGTGAACCAGTTTGAAATTAAAAGTGTTATAAAATGAAGACCCTTGTTTTAAAAAAGCATACGCACAATTTAATTATAATTTAATGAATATATTTAAAAGTTTTGTTAATGGCTTTGTAACAAGAAATTATTTACCGAATCCATTTCAAATTATGCACACCGGTAATTGATGTTTGCAGGATTGGCTAGCGTATGAAAAATATTTTTCTACGTGCAAAATGAGAAATATTTTTTTTTAATTGACATACTTGATTTTTTTAAGAGTGCCATCTTTTTTTAGATATTGAGGTTTTTATTATTTTAGCTTATGTTTATGTATCTTTCTGAATTAACAAAAAAATAATAAATAAGGTAAAGTTAAGTATATTATTTCAAAAAATATATATATTTCTTCGAAAAACCCACGACTTTTTTAACTGAAATTTTAAGAACTAATTCTTCAAGTTTTTTTACTCTTTCGAAACTGAAGAAAACAAAATGTTAATACTATTTTAATATTTTAAAAATACTATTGAAAAAATTTTGTATTTTAATTTGTCGAAAAATCGATGAGGCAAACTTTACAAGAGAGGATAAATAAACCTGAAAATCTCAATAATTGCAAAAAAGGCAAAGTTTTGATGGAAAAAAATGATAATTTTCTTCTCTCTCTCAAAAAAAAAAATAAATACAAAATGGGAAATTTATCTTAAGAGGACTATATTAGTATCTATTATTTCTAATAATTTCATGAAAATGCATTAAAGGAGGCTTTTTTATGAATTTAAAAGAAATCTAAATAATTTTAAGAAGGATCGAAAATAAGGGGCCTTACTTAAATTACGCAATGGATTAAAAAACCTCTCTCTTCTTCAACAAAATAATTGAGTTTTCAACCGAAAACCATAAATTTTTAACAAAAAAGTAGAATAGTTGATATTTTAACAAAAAAAAATTAAATTTCATTTAAAAAATTAATTTTAAAACCGAAAAGACGAATTACCAAGAAAGAAGCAAAAGCAAATAAATTAACTATACGCAAAATAGTCAACTTAATAATCATAGAGATAAAACTTTATTTAAAAAAAAAAATTTTAACTAATTATTTTAACGTTTACTCAAGTAGTTTAATTTTCTAATAAAAAGATGGATTTTCAACAAAGTAGTTAAAGTTTCAACCAAAGAGATGAATTTTAAACTAAAAACATGAATCTTCAGCAAAAAAATGATTTCGTAACAAAGTGGTTCAACCCAAATTTTTAGACAAAAAGTTCCATCCTCAAGAAAAGATGATTAATTTTCAACCAAAAGTTGCATTTTTATCCAAGAAAGGCAAAATTTTTATTAAAAAATATGAATTTTCAAATACAAAAATAATAAACAATTTCAAGATTACAGTTTGACTTTACAACGTCAAAAATAAGATTTTTAAACGAAAATTCAATTTTCCATGAAATAATGTGAATTTTCAACAGAGCAATTGAATTTTCAATGAAAAATCCTATTTTTTTTAATCCAATTGTTTAATTCTCAACAAAATAGTTTAATTTGTATACAAGATAGGTGAAGTTTATATAAATTTTTAATTTATAAATATACATATTCAATAAAGAGTTGAATTTTCATCCATAAAGGTTTCAGTTGACTTTTCAACACTAAAATATTATTTTAAAACCAAAAGTAAATTTTCTACGAAATACTTGAATTTTTAATCAAGCAGTTGGCTTTTTAAGTAAAAAGGATGAATTGTTAACAAAATTGTTCAATTTTCAACCAAACAGTTGCATGTTTGTCTGAACTGAATGCAATTTCTAAAAAATCGATAAATTTTTTAATTAAAAACACTTTTTAATTAAACAAAATTAATATTTAAATTTTTTTTTATATTTAAATTTACATCGAGTTTAATTTTCAACAAAAATTATGATTTTTTAACGAAATTGTTAACTTTTTTGACGAATAAGTTGCATTTTTATCCAAGAAAGATGCAATTTTTCTGAAATATATAAATATTTTAATTAAAAATATAAATTGAACAAAATATATTAAAGTTTTTACTCATTAAATATTTCAGTTGACTTTTGGACACTAAAATATGAATTTTTAAAGAAAAAGTAATTTTTTTACGGAAATAGTTAAATTTTCAGCCCTAAAAGATATAGTTTTAACTAAACAATTCAATTTTCAACCAAAATGGGTTACTTTTTTTAAATTGTTGAATTTTCAAACAAATAATAAACTTTACAACTAAAAAGATAATCTTTAGACATATATAACTGCAGAAAAAATAGAAGAAAAATTAAAATTTCAAATTAAAGTTAAAAATTTCAAATTTATTATTTTTGAGTGTTTTTTGACGTTATAGAAATTCCCTGACAAAAGTCAAAGTTTTGTTTACTGTTTCTTCCTGCACAATTATTGTGAGTTATTTGCTTCATTAACGAATTTACGAAAATTACTTAACTTAATGAATGCCCCCGCCCTCCCTAACTTGAGCTGTCACGTAATTTATTTACGATTTCTATGAAAAACCATAATATCTAAAAAAAATTGCAAAAATAGCGCGTTTTTTAAATTAAAAATTTTAAAAAACGATGGGAATTGATATATTTGAGAAGGAAAGCTTTTTTAATTAAAGGATATTTTAATAGTTTAAATTACAATTTTTATATAATAAACTATAATAAAGTTAACTAATTGCTTTTCAAAAAGTAGTACCCTGAAAGTTAACTTTTAAAATATACACGAAAAACCGGAAAATGTTTTTAAAAATTTAAATCGTACACATCTTTTCGTGATATGATTTATCCTGAACTGGTGGCTTGTTAAAGATCTACTTTTTAACGGGCCTCTGTAAAATTTAATGTTTATGCATTAACTCAAAAAAGGTAAAAGCAAACTATGGAAACCGAAATCATATGCTGGTTCGTTCTGCACACAGACCACACAGTCAATATACAAAGTACGTGGCTTTCTTTCATATTTAAATGCGATGCTTTATCTATGAATTCATGATGCGGAATACGATGAATATGCGTATTTATGGTACAATCTGTTTAAAAGGAAAATTTATACACTCTGTAGCAAAGAAAAAATATTTTCTAGAAAAATTTTATGAATTACGTTCCAGTTGAGACTTAGTTTCAAATTTTTCTCTGTATATATTTGTATTTACTATTTTGTAAAAATACATATCTATTTTTGTAAAAAAATACTAAAAAGTGTATTGACTTCCATTGTTATTGATGGACGAACTTTAACACTTTTGGATATTTTTTTAGGACTAACAAATAATGCTTATAAATGGAAGAGAAGACAATTTTATGACTCCCCTGAGTTAGGATTCGAACCCTTGAAGAGCGAGAGTCGATTCTTAGTCACAGGCGCTCTACCATCTGAGCCATTTTGTCCATGTGTAAATTTTATACATAGAACTCTCATAGTTTTTATTGGTTGTATTTTAAATTAAATGTAAACAGATCTGTTTTAAATTTCATATTTCAGACTTTATGCTCTTTGCTCTATTCACCTCTTCTACCATTTTTCAAAGAATTCTTTTTTCTCTATTTTTAAGAAACTTCTCCTTTTTTTTATTTTTCGCTTAAATGCGAACTAAATTAATACAACCCCACAAGAATATTCAGCCATTTTTGGTTGGAAAGTATACTATCCCGGGTAAAAATTATTCGACTTGGTTTTGACTTGAATTGCTCTCAACCAAGACATGCTGAAGTCGAAAGGTCAACTTGAGCATGTCTCAGGTTTGAGACGGAGCCATGCTTCAAGTGTATACCTGCTCTAAAACAAAGCTATGTCATTTGTTTGAAATATCAAATTACTTATTACTTTTAGGAAAATCAAACGCTTTAGTAGACAAGTAACTTTTTTGTTGAAAAAACATCTTTTCGCGTTGAAAATTCAAACGTTTTGTTTACAAATTTTCTTTCGAGATTAAAACTTCACCTACTTATTTGTAGTTTTAACTTGTTTTTTTTTTGATTAATTCAACTAGTTGAAATTCGTTTTTTTTTCTTGCAAAAAAAATTTAACTTTCATTTTCAAAAAGTTATCTCTTCTGGTTGAAAATGAATTTTTTGTTGAAAGTTCAATTGTTTTGTAGATTATTCATCTTTTAGGCTTCCAAATTCAACGTTGTTGTTGAAAATTGATAAATTTTACTTTCTGGATATAAAATTTAACATCCTTGCTGAAAATTAGTTTTCTGTTCTATTAAAAATATATTCTTTTGATTAAGGATTCAACTATTTGGTTAAACAGTCGCATTTTTGTGGAATTTAACTAATTGAAGTTTTTTTTGTTGAAAACTAATTTTACAAATCAAAAATGTTATGCTTTCATACTTAGCTAAATAAAAATCGTATTTGGTTCCAAATTTAACCGATTTATTAAAAATGCATCTTTCTTGATTAAAAATTAATCTATTTCGTTAAAGATGCAACTATTTGGTTAAAAGAAAATTTCTCCCTTGGATTCAATTTGCTGAAAATTCGACTTTTAGTAAAAAAATTAATTTTTTATGGTTTTTCTTGTTGAAAATGAGCTATTTTGTTGAAAATTCAATTGGTTTGTAGATTATTTATCTTTCAGGCTTCAAAATTCAACATTGTTGTTAAAAATTGATGAAATTTACTTTCTTGATACAAAATTTGACATCCTTGTTGAAAATTAGATTTCTGTTCTATTGAATATTTATCCTTTTAATTAAGGATTTAACTTTTTAGTTAAACAGTCGCATTTCCTGTAAATTTAACTAATTGAATTTTTTTTTTGAAAATTAATTTTTCGATTCAAAAATTTTGATGATTCCATGCTTCGCTAAATAAAAATCAGCTTTAGTTTCAAATTCAACCGAATTATTTAAAATGCTTCTTTCTTGATTAAAAATTCACCTATTTGGTTGAAGATGAAACTTTTTTTTAGAAAAAATTTTCTTACTTGGAGTCAATTCGTTGAAAATTCATCTTTTAGTAGAAAAAATTAATTTTTTTGATCTTAATTTTTGAAAATGAACTTTTTTGCTAAAAATTTAATTACTTTGTAGATTTTTCGGGCCAAACTTAAACCATGTTGCCGAAAATTGATTATTTGGTTGATAGTTTTACTTTTTTTGTGGCACATTAATTTTCTTTGGTTGAAAGTTCATCTGTTTGGTTGAAAATTTAACTATCTGGGTCAAATTTCATCTTTTGGTTCAAAATTGATCTGGTTTTTCGAAAATTAATTTTTTTAAATCGTTACCTCCTAGACATAAAATTTAACTTCTTTGTTGAAAAATTCTTATTTTTATTGAAAATTTATCTTTTTTATTGATGATTTAACTATTTGGTTAAAAATTGGTCTTTTCGGATTTAAGTGGTTTTAAATTCTTCTTTTGGTAAACGTTCATCTTGTATAGCAGATACGTCATCTTTTCTGCTTGAAAGTAAACTTTTTGGTTGGAAATTAAATTTTTTCGGAACAAAAATTCAACTATCTTTGAAAAAAATTGGTCTCCTTGGTTTAAAAATTCAACTGCTTTTGGTTGAGGTTTATTGTTTTATGTTTTAAAAATTGAACATGTAGTTTAAAATTTTATATATTCATCATTCAAATGTTTTTTTAAGTTATTCTTTTGTTGAAAATTCAACTTTTTTGTTGGAAATTCGTATTTTCGGATTCAAAATTCATCTTTCATGGTAGAAAAGTCATCTTTCTCGGCTGAAAAGAAACTTTTTTGTTAAAAATTCAACTTTCTTCGAACAAATTTATCTTTTTGGCTTGAAAATTTAACTATTTTGTTAACAGTTTAACTTTTTGGTTGTTAATGCAATTATTGTGTAAAAAAAATTTTTCTCAAACTCGTCTTTATAGATTGAAAAAACAATTATTTTATTGAAAATTTAATTCAATATGACTTAAATATTAGCAATTTAAAGTCTTTTATATTGAATTTGATATTGCATTTAGGGGAGACTGAGGAAGAGACCAACCTACAGTAGATAATCTTTTATTTAAAATACTAATGTCCATCAAATAAATAATTTATTATCATTAATGGATGAGTCAAGATGCGTGTTAATATAATAAAATTATAAATTAATATTTAAGTTATATTGGTGCCTATAGATTAATTATTCTCTATTGGAGGATAGTCTCCCCTAAATTAATTTTATTTAATAGTATATTGCGCACCAAGGCAGCAAAATGGTCTTTTTACTGCAGAGTGTGAGTTTTTGTCTCAGATTTGAGGTTAGTTTAATGGAACAAGTTCCGCTCAGAACAGTTTGCGTGGGTCGAAGTAACTAAAGCACATGCGCGCGCATTTCTCACATACAATAAAGTGCACTTTATCAGCCGGTAAAGTAACCCACCAACAACAATGGCCTACTTTGCTGCTCCCAACCACACCCAGAAAGCGAGGAAACCATACTCGTCTTACATAAAAGAATTTATTCCCTCATTATTCCTTTATTTTCGTGAAAAGTCACTCTATTTCTCCTGTATGATAAAATGGAGATAGAACTACGGTCGTCTACGAGGGGTACGGAGGACGGAGGCTAAAAAATAGAGCCCGAAATTGGTAACGTAGTTTATGTACAGCCTCTTACCTCCCTCTATTCAAAATCCTCTTCCTATGTAAACTTGAGTCTCATGCTAATGTGGGTTTCTTTATCACAGAAATAAGTCTGGCGCCTTTTCAATTTGGAAGTTCACTTAAAAGATGAGCATTTTAAGATATTCTATTCAACCCTTCTCGTGGCGACGGCGCGACTTTCGTCGTGGAAGAATTCCTGCAAAAGGCCCAATCATTCAGAGCCCGGCAACGTAAGTAATGAATGGCTGGCATTTACATACGAAGATGGCTAGTATCTTATTACAAGAGAAGCATGCAGGGGTGGGTTCTTGCGTAGAGTTCGGTTAGGGCTCACATGGGGAACAATGCTCGCCAAGGTGGTCGCGAAGGTAATGCCCGAACGACGCGACACGTTGCTGAAGACACGATTAACATCCGTTAATAAGATGGATGTGCGTGACTGCCATTGTTGTGCCACGAACATTGGGTGTGATTTAGGTGCTTGTACACTGAATGACCCGTCATCTCTATGATCGGCTGGGGGGAGGCACCCATTCTCTTTGTTTATTACCTTTTTACCCCGCGGCTTCAAGTGTTTATCGTGAGAATTTCTAAAGGAATTAACTCGTAAATGCTCTTTACTTTCTAAAAAACTTTCAAACCTCATTTTATTCGATTAGATCTCTACAGAATTATTGCTTACTGGTTCACGAAGTTTCAACAAAATTGTTGATTCCATTTATATGAGAAAAACTTTTTTGATCTTGGGAACACCATACTATACCTGCTATAATTTTTTGCCTCTTCGATCCGCTTCGAATGATCTGTTGACAAACCTTTCATGATCTTTTATGGTCTTGCAATATTAATTTATATAATTTAAAAATATATTATTTATCTTTATCTGAGGAGAACTTTTTTTTTAGACTTAGGTGCTTTCACACCAAATGGTCCTTAAAATGTTATTTACATTTTAAAGAGTTTTATAGTTCATTTCAATTCAAGGAATCTGTATTATCATAATCGAATAACAGAATTTCTTAACGTCTTGAAAGAGCAGATCTCTCTAGTAGCTTAATGGGAAGTCACCCGACTGGCAATCGTAAGTTCTGTGGTTCGCTTCCTAGCGGAGCGAAAGGAGAAGAGATTTTTTCAGAACAAACTTTAATTTAAAGACTATTTGGAAACGATTTTCTTATTCTTACACTTCAGATCGGGATTTTTATCAACTGTTATCAAAATGTTTAGAAGTTCAAGTAGTAAAAAAAGTACTAAAAAAGTTCTATTTTATCTTTTCTTTGGAAATATGTACAAATTCTGGTGGGACTTTTGTAGGGCAAAAGAGTCGAAAAAGTACTGCTAAAATACGACTAAAGTGCCAAAAACTATCAAAATATGTTGTTTAACCAGGACTGTTTTGCAAGTAAAGCAATGGAAAAGTCAAACTTAATTTTTTTTTTGCTGAAAATCTTTCAAGCCCTAAAACTTTTTTTTTTATAACAAGAGAGTATCGAAAATGTCCTACTACCACAAAAGTTAAAAATATGTCCCTTTTTACTTTAGCGCTATTTCAGCAGTACTTTTTGCGAACATGCGTCCAATTAACACTGGTACAAATTTTGAAACAAATTTAAGCCAACTTATGTATTCCTTTTGTATCAAAACATATACAGGACCAGTAAAAATTTCAAAAGAATTAAGTAGGATATTTCAGCAACTTCTAACTGAAAAAACTCCTGATAAAACGGGACATATTTTTTAATTGGTTGGTGTTTTATTCCCATTTCTAGGTCTAAAGTTATCCGGGATCCCAAAAGTACTTTTTTTAAATCGCGCTCCCACAATACAATCGCTAAATTTTCTTTTTTTAATTTGAGAAACTGGTCTATTTTATTAGATGACGTCATCCGAGGCGAATCGCTACAATTTTTCGCAAACCATTTCACGGAATTACAAGGATTTTAAGCAATTTTTATAGTGTTTAAGGGATTTTATGGGATTTTAAAGATTTCGAATAATTTCGGGGATTTCAAAAGATTTCACTGAATCTCAACGAATTTTGAGGGATTTCAAGGAATGTTCAGTGAGTTCAATCCTTTTAATAAAGGATTGCAGATATTATGTGTGATATCTATGAAATATATAGAACTGCGAGGAATTGTAACATCATTTTAAAAATGTTAAGGAGTTTATAAAATTTTTAAAGGAATTCCTGGGATTTCAAAGTTTTCCAGCATCTTTAAGAATGTTATTAAAAACAGGAAACTTACGTAAGAAATTTTGTGAACTCCCCCCTCCCCCTCCCCCAAGTAAGGATTCATAAAATTTATAGGACCATCTTCCCCTCAAGAAAGCCTTATGTAACTAATAGACGTTCCCTTATAGCTACAGTGCTGTAAATGATATATTCTACGAAATAATAAAACGCTAATATACGTTAGTTATATCTTATTTTACTTGTAACTACCTCAGCCTACTGCTTCCATAAAATGTGAAACTGACAAAGCATTTATGTATAACGTTCGTCTAAAAAATTGATGTCTACATTTCCGAGATCTTAATTTTATTTTCCCGTCTGTGATGCGAATTGCGAATTGTTGTATTGCAGAATTCAAGAAATAAAGAATTGTTCCATTCTTCCTGTTACACGTTTATTATAGTAATTTCTGTTAATACTAACAAATTGCATGGGTCCGGTTGCTTAAGAGCAAGGATTATGAACAAGGAACAAAAACAAGGAACAAGAACAAGAAACGAAAACAAGGAACAAGGAACAAGAAACAAGAACAAGGAACAAGAACAACGAACAAGGTCAATAAACAAGAACAAGAAACAAGAACAAGGAACAAGAACAAGGAACAAAAACAAGAGCAACTTTACTATGAAATTGTGCAATACTTAAAAATTAGCTTAATTCGTCGTCTAGCACTACGTGGCAGATTTCAAAATTCTAATGTTATAGAGAATTCTGGCTGCCAGTTTGAAATTCAGCGCGCGAAAAACTAAAGAAAATGAATCATTATTCTTAAATAATTGGAAAAAGTTAGAGAAGCACTTAAGCCCTTGGTCGCTCTGATGAATAATTATTTATTTATTCAAATGCCTAATTACAATTGTAATCAACAAAGAGTATTAATTTTTTATAGTTAGCCAAAACCTAAACTAAATATTATATTAATCTAAACTTATGAAAAAATCGGCTAGATTCTACTCATTTGAGATATTGGTGAATGTTCGCCTAAACTAAATTTTAATGACCCGGGGTACATGACCCGGTACATGTAAATGTACCGGGTAGATCCCTGCGAAGAATGTTATATTTCTATTGGCTAACGTGTGCATTAATAGAATATCTTGCGCTTTTCGATGTGATTCCAAAGAGCTGATATTTAAAGCAGCGGCAATATGCGAATAGACGTGCGATAACTTTGTCTCTTAAGATACTCTCACAGATTTTTTCGATTGTGTTTATTATATCTATCGGTCGATACTTCTTAATATCCGAGTTATCATCTGCTTTGTAGATTGGAACAATGAGACTAGATTTCCATTGAGAAGGATAGAAACAGTTAGATAAAGATTTAGTAAAAAGTTACCTAATTGGCCTAGATGTTGCGCAGCAGCAGTTTTCATAGAATAGAGGAGGGATGCCATCGGGACCAGGACCTTTATTACAGTTTATTACACTGACCCTCTCAAAAACTGCTGACAAAACGTTTTTAACAGCATTAATATCAAGGGTAGAACTATTTAATTGTTTAAATTTAGGTAAAGTATTCATCTCATAGACAGAAGCAAAGTTATCTGCAAATAAGTTGGCTATTTCCTGATCAGCTCTGACTTGTTTGTCTTCCAGATGCATCGCGTTTGGCATGTCGCTGCAAGATCTATTATCATTGACATGTTTCCAAAAGTATTTCAGGTTACTCTTAATACTATGCTTTACATAGAGAACATAACATTACATTACATTGCATAACATTACCTCAGAGAAAACTTCGCGGTCCGTCTGATTTCTTAAAGTCTTAAATCGATAATGAGCCGCTCTCTTTTGGGTAAGCATATTAAATAAGTCTAGACAAAAATGTACAGGGTATTTATCGCTACGTGTTTTTCGCCATGATGCATAAAATTCAATTAAGTCATACAAGATCGCGTAAAAATAAGTGTGTAATCATCCATAGGTAATTATGATTATTTCATATTTCCTAAGAAACAAGATACTTAACTAATCTGAACGCTGTTTGTCCTAAAAAGCATTCGCTGAATATAAATCCTCAAAGAGTAAAAGCTGATTACTTCCCCATGTAATTCAAATGACTGTAATTATTGCCCGCAAAAGCCACTTTCAATCCTTTCATTAATCATTTCATAGAAAAGTAATAACTACACTGCTAATGAAGCCAAATTCATGTAATTGGGAATAATCGCGTTTCCATGAAAATGTTGCTGGGGGCAGTATTATACTTTTTTCTGTCGGATCCGGTACTTTTAAGATTTGCCGCAATCGTGCAGTACCTGTGACCATGAGGCCTGGCAAGGCTCGTGCGAAGGCGAAAGATGCAATGATAGTAAGATGCGCATAGCAGCTGTTGCTCGCGATAGCGCCAAGGGAGGGTTTAATGTACCACGAAGCTTGAGATGCGCGCATAATCCCCTACATGCGCGCGAGGAATATGCACGATACACATAGTCCTTAACGCGCGGCATATGGCACTCAATGATTTTTCTCCAGAGTTAATTATTCGAAGCATCTATCCCGCTAAAAGGACACCGCCGTTTCACTGTTTCAATGAACTGGCTCGCTCGCTCGGGAATCTTATTTCATTTGAGTCGAGCACAGAAATTACATTTGCGGCTTGCCCGCGAAAAATTACGCAACCCGCACCTTATCGCCTTCACATTTTTCACGTGGAAAGTGGATAATGTTTTACAGTGAATGGAAAAAAGACGGAATTTATACATGGAGTTCCGAGAAATACTTAGTTAATTGTGGGTAATTAAATTTCATTTTTAATCAGGAATGGACATGTGAAATAAATTGGAAATTATCTTAGGGACCATACTTAAATCACGTAAGCAATTGGTTGCCAATTCTTTTACTTATTTCCTGCTATGGAATATGTTACATAACTTTTTTCAAATATTTTCAGCGACACGTTGAAAACATTTTGGGTAACTTTCACCATGTTATGTGGACCTGACGAGATAAGTGCTAAGTAAGAAAATTATGATTAGTATTATTGTTACCAGTGAGCATCGTAAAACAATTTTGCATCCGGGAAAAATAGGCATGCAATTATTTGTCTGAATATTTATATTATTTCATATAGAATGGGATTTTTTGTCAAAAAGTGGCGTAATTGTACAAAATCCACCGACACGTCCCATTCCCATCAAATTGAGTGAAACTTTTTTGTAAATATTCGAAAAATTATCTGCTTTATTAAGAAACCTGGAAAACAGAAATTTTATATAAATAAATACAGTCCACTCTCTTGGCACGTGGAAGCGCCATCGAATTCGCTTACGGTCTCTCTGAATAGTGCCGGTCGTAATTTTTCTTTTTATCCCCGCAAGTACGTAGTGTATATGTTTAGATGTTTTTTTGTCAATTTTGAACTGATAAAAACAAGTCGGTTTTGTACAAGCATTGATTTGGTAAGTATTTGATTAATTATTATATGTACTATAAAGCATAAATCCAGTGCATAGTATATTTTTGTACATATATTTGAGTGGCACTATTTAGAGAGACCGGATTGAAATGCCGGCTCTAAAATTAATAGCGCGATGGTGGGGGTTTCGTTTGAGCAATAATGAGGAGAAACGGCAATATTTAGAGCGGCATTATTTAGAGAGCCAACTGTACATGCAAATTATCAATCCATCGCATTATTTAGCATCAAACCTTTACTTCTCGCCTTCGACTAAAATCGCGAAAACAATTTTAAACTAAAAATAATCACCGCAGACAACTTTCAAACTCCCAGTTGATACAACTATCTCCTTAGTAATATCCCATATTCCCTAGGAACTACCCCTATAAAATTTATCTAATAAAGTCTCATCTTTCATCGACTGAAACCGCCAAAAAAAATTCAAATTAAAAATAATCATCATGCACAGCTTTCTAAGTCTATATCTGATATATCTACCCTCGCACTAATATTCCACAACCCCTAGGAACTACCCATATTTTATTCAACGAACCCCGTCCAGTCTTCCATCAATTAAAACCACAAATAATTTCATTTTCAGGCTAATCGAAATAATATGAGTTACTTAACACTGGATCATTGACATATAGCCGCCATATTGAATCCGCCATTTTGAATTCAACTAAGTTTCATATAGCCTTTCGAAGTACCTATGGAAACGCAGAATGGAGGCTTAAAAGGAGTATTTTATATCAAATCTTTCATAACGTTTTTACAAGAAGTACAATTTTTATTTCTGTTTCCCATGATTTGGAGATTTTTAACCCCTATTACGCCGTCGATTTTGCATTTTTGAAATTCTAAGCAAGTTATGAGATTAAATTCAGTTTAAACACAAAAAATTACATGAAAAGTTGAAAATAATAAAAATAACGATTTTTGTCCCCCATTACCCCACTTTCTTAAGCATTTGAATTCGTAACCAAATCTAAAGAGTAGATTTAATTTTAACACAAAAACTTGAATGAAAAATCATTAACATACTAAAAGTAAGCATACTTGCAAACAAAATCTTCTGAAATTATAAAATGTGCGATTTTTGTTCTCAGTTACCTCATTTGCTTTGAGAACTTAATATCTTAGGTAAATTCTGGCATCGTATTCGGTTTCAACATAAAAAATTACACAGAAAACCACTACCATATCATACTTTATTCAAATTCTTAATTAGGAAATTTGTTTATACAATGAAATTTCATGCAATTATTCAATTGGTACATTAAACAATAATGAAGGTATATTCAGATGAAAAATGTTGAAAAAGAAGAAACTGGTTATTTATTCTCGACGTACACCAAACTCTCGCTTTCAGTCACCCCGTTCTCAGCCTTCCTAGAACTGCTGGCTCAAGCAGTTTCTCAGGGGAGTAGGGCGAGAGCAGCCCTCACTGTTTACATTTTGAAATCAGTCCAAGGCTATTAGAAGGCAACGCCCGACACTTGACTGAAAGAGAGAATTTGATGTATCTCATAAAAATGATATGTTCAAAAATCAGTGTCTTCTCGCAACACACCGATTAGGGAACAATAAACAATTTTAAACATTATGCGTCAAACAGATAGTTTTTGGACGTTAAATCTACTCGGGAATCAATCGAAGTAAATTTTTAAAAAAACCTCGTCTTAATTGATTAGTAAATAAGCTCTCCATCGAATGTTGTCCGCCTTTGACACACTTTGCGACAATTCAAGAGGATCGAATTTATAGCCAAGGATATAAAATTTGAAATAATTTTATTTTAAAATACCGTTGCGAACGTTAGAAATGCTTAAAATTGGAATAAATATAATGAACCTCGCAAACGGAATAAGATGCAAGACAGACAACATTTTTTTATTTAACACCAGAATTATATAGCATTATTATTATTATGCCATCAAGCCAAATCCTATTCGGGGTAAGCGTGACTCACACTGTTCTAGCCAGGAATCCCTGCGTGTACTTACACATAATTAAATTCCCTAATTAACGTTTCAATTCCTTAGATAAGCTTGCTTTTTTTATTAAGGGTTATGCGGATTTCATCATTCCACCACGCATCACCAATCATTCTTCCTACAACTGCAGTACCACACACTTCAGTTGAACTGTTAACAGTGACTTCTCAGAACACTTTTTTATCTATCTTGTCTGTAAGTTCTGTAAGTTTTTCTTGTTTTTCTAAATTCTCTTTCTTGTCTTACGTCTGTTCGTCTTTATAGTTCTTTGTCCTCTCTATCTTTGACCTATGTTTAGTTCTTATACTAAAAGACAATGATCCGTCTCACTTTCAGAACCTCTTATTACTCTGATATTTCTTACTATCTCATTTTTACTCAGACTTATAATAAATAAGTCAATTATACTGTATCTATTACCTCTGCAACCGCTGTACAAGTGGATCTATGTAGGCCTAAACCAAGTATTTATAATAAACAATCCTTTTTCTTACCACAACATAACCTATCTGCCTCTGATGACGTTCGTGTTTGAATCTCCAAAGTTATCAGCACCCTTTCGGTACCCTCAAATTGCACCCCAACCCATCCATTTATATCTCCTAGTAGAATTATTCTTTTCCCATGATCACAAGTGCCTACAGTATAATTTAAAGAGACGCAGAAGGCGCCTTTTACCTCACTCCTTTCACCATCAACTGGGGCGCAACACGCTATGATAAATAGTCTTTTGATTCCCACTTACATTCTAAGGCACACAAATCTGGGATACACCAATTTATGCCACTTGACATGCTCTGCTGCTCTCTCATTCATAATCTTACCGACTCCTCGACAACCATGTGATTCGCCCTCTACTTCTGACGATAGTACGAGTTTTTGTTTTACTCATAACTACCAATTTTCTATAATTTTACTGTCGTATCGATTTTTCTTTGTTTCAGGTACACATAAGATATCTAGCTTCCTTTCGCCTATTGTTTCATGTAATTTGTTTTCTTTAGAAGCATTCACCCCACTGGTATTTCAAACACCCAGTCTCTTGTTTAAACTGTAAGATTCTGGCTCGTTGAAATATCATAGCCTTTCAAATATTTTCCCTATCTTGAAAATTCTTTGCAATCTCAAGTAGCCCTGAAAACCTGGAAAATACCCTTGCATATTTCAAATTACCGAAAATCCCAAGCTTACATATTTCCTGATAGGCCGGAAAATTAATTCGAATATTCTGAGAGCCACTGACATCCGTTGAAATACTCGAAAATCTTATACAAGTTTTGTAATAAAAATACGTCTCCTTACATAAAGTGTCCTAATTTTCCTAATTGTCCATGAGGCCAGACGTGAATACTATCATTTTTCACAACTTGTAATTAGCACTTCTTACTGTTTAAATTCGTGCACTTAAAAAGACAGAAGTGAATTTTGGTTGGTGCTTACTTTCAAGTAGATTAGGTTGAATTTTTTCCCATCGAAACAAAATAATAGTCAACAGAGTTTACATAAAACCATTTACAGTTAATTTTTGTTGGAGGTAAAGATTACTCTGAAATCGCTGTAAAAATACAAAATTTATATTATAGTATATAACTTAGAATGACAAAATGTCATATATAATAAATAGATTCATACCTACTCACAGTATTACAATATTTGGAGGTAACTCTTTCGCTGTTTTGAATTTAAATACCTTATTCTCGCTTAATGAATAGCCTATGCATAAAACGAGATTATACAATTTTCTCAAATATTTTGTCAAATCACTTAAGTTTATATATTTAACAACAGTTTAGATGATCTAAACCATATACTAAAAGTTTTAGGCAGTTTTACTTCCTGTTTAATCTATCGTCAAATATATAGAAAAGTCGATCACCAAATCTCAAGGTATTTAATAAATAGTGCAAAGCATGATAATCGTGAAAAAATTTGAACGATTTTGTGGGTAGTAGTCATTTTAAAAACTGTGAAAACACTTTGCTTTCATGGATGTATATTTTTTAATAACCTAAAATCTTTTAAATTCTGTAAAATCTTTGGAAATACCTTCAAATATTTGAAAATTTCTTCAAATCTTTGAAGTCCCTTGAAACATGTGAAGTCCTAAAAAATCTTTTAAAATACCTTGAAAGTAGTAAAATTCTTGGATATCGAAATATGAGAAAATCTGTTCAAATCGTTTAAATCATTTGAAATTTCATTTAAATATCATAAAATCCCTTGAAATCCCGTGATATAACATAAAATATGATCATATTCCTTGAAATTTTTTATATTTTTTAAGTTATATGAAATCCTTTTAGATCCTAAAACATTAATTAAAATACCTTATTAAAGCCTTCTAATACTTTTGAAATACTGAAATCTTCTTAATCTTTTAAAATCCTATAAAATTCCTTAAAAAATGGTTAAAACCATTTATAAATCTTGGAATTCCTCTGAAATTCCTTACAATCCTTTCAAATATCTTAACTCAACCCAAGTAAACTATAAAAATTTGGCGGGTAGTATTTAATTCAGCAATTGTGAAAAACGTGTTTATTGCAGCTTTTTTTTATTAGAATAATAACAAAATTAAATTATTAATTTTAATACACGCAAAGAAAGGTTTGGTTGCGGCAACCAGAAGTTGGGTTGTTCTAACCGAACTGTCGGGTTGCCTATGGACTGACCATACTCAT
>JAAAKG020169747.1:0-27682 GCA_010014905.2 Druon quercuslanigerum | reverse complement strand
TTTTAATAAGTTATTAAGGAAAGTTGGGAATTTTATAGTGCAGGAATTTTATTATTCTGGAATTTTATAATTTGGGAATTTTATTATTCGAAAAGTTTTCAATTCGGAAATTTTATGATTTGGGAGTCTTATTATTCGAACATTTTCCAATTCCTGATTTTTATTATTCGGGAATTTTCCAGATCGGGAATATTAAGAACTGATTGGGAATGTTATAATTCGAAAATTCTCCAATTCTTAAATTTATTTATTCACAAATTTTATTATTCGGGAATGCTTTAATTCGGTAATTTTATTATTCGGGAATTTTAAATTTCGGAAATTTTATTATTTAGAAATTTCATTGTGTGGGAATTTTCCAATTAGGAAATTATACTATTAGAAAATTTCAACATTGGGAAATTTTATTTTTCGGGAATTTAAAAAGTCGAGAATTTTATTAGGCAAGAATTTTATAAATTTATCAATTCCGAATTTTTATTGTGCGGGTTTTTCCATTTCGGGAATTTTATTATTAAGGAATTTTATTTTCTGGAAAGCTTCCAATTTGGGATTTTTTTATACGGGAATTTTATAAATCAGTAAAATTATTATTCTGGAATCTTATTTTGTAATTGAATCTACTAAATAAAAAAGATTCTTAAATACTAAATTAATTTAATTAAAAAAATTATCAAATATCTTAATTTAACGAATTTTATCATTTACATATTTTCTAATTCTGGATTTTTATTATTCAGGAATTTTAGAATTTGGGAATTTTTTTATTCGGAAACATTCCATTTCTGGAATTTATTATTTAGGAATTTTGTAAACCTGTAATTTTCTAATTCTGAAACTTTATTATTTGGTTCTTTTCCATTTCGGTCATTTTATTATTCAGGAATATTTTGTAATTTGGGAATTTTATTATTCGGAAAGTTTTCAATTTGTGAAATTATTTATTCAGGAATGTTCCAATTCGGGAATTTTTTTATTTATTAATTTTATTATTTGGGTCTTTTCCATTTCGAGAATTTTGCTATTCAGGAATATTTTATATTTTTATAATTTTATTATTCAGAAAGTTTGCTATTCGTGAAATTATTTATTCAGGAATTTTATTATTGAATAATTTTCCATTTCGGGAATTTTCCAATTAGGGAACTTATCTATCCTTTAATTCAGGAATTTTCCAATTAGGTAATATTATAAACTGCTTGGGAATTTTCAAATTCTGGAATTATATTATTCGGGTATTTTCCAATTCGGGAATTTTCCAATTCTGGAATTTTATTATTCGGGTATTTTTCAATTCAGGAATTTTATTACTCGGGAATGTTATTATTCAGAACTTCCCGAGCTTAAGAATTCCCGCATTGCAAAATTCCTGAATAATAATAATTCCCGAATTGGGTAATTCTTGAATAATAAAATTTCAGAATTGGAAAACTCCCGAATGATAAAATTCCCAAATTATAAAATTAATGAATTTCAAAATTCCCGTATTATGAAATTCTTGAATGATAAAATCGCGGAATTGGAAAAGTACGGAGTAATAAAATTCCCGAGTTATAACATTTCTGAATTTCAACATTGCAGAATAAAAAAATTTTGAAATATAAAATGCCCGAATTAAAAAAAATCAGAAATTGGCAAATTCCGGTAAAACAAAATTCCCGATTTAAAAAATTCCAGAATAAAAAAATTCCTGAATAAAAAAAAATAAAAAAATTCCCGAACAGTTTATAATATTACCAAAATGGAATGTGGAATCCCAGATTATGAAATTTCTGAATAATAAAATTGCTAAATTGGAAAATTCCCGAATTATAAAATTCCCGAAATATAAAATTCCTGAATGGAAAAATTCCCGCATTTTGAGATTCCTAAATAATAAAATGGCCAAATATTCAAATTCCCAAATTCTTAAATTGGAAAATTCCGGAATAATAAGATTTCCAAATTGTCAAATTCCAAAATTGGAATATTCCCAAATAATGAAATTCCTGAATTGAAAATTCCGTAATTGGAAAATTCCGTAATAATAAAATTGCCTAATTGGAAGTGCCTGAATTGGAAAATTTCCGAATTATGAAATTCCTGAATAATATAATTGCCAAATAATAAAATTCCCAATTTGGAATATTCCCAATATTAGAATTCCTAAATTGGAAATTTCCTGAATAATAAAATTGCCGAATTGCAAAATTCCCGAATCATCAAATTCCTGAACAATAAAATCGCCAAATTTTTAAATTCCCGAATAATAAAATTATCGAATGTTGAAATTTCTGAATAATAAGATTGCCAAATTGTTAAATTCCAGAATTAGAATATTTCCAAATAATGCAATTCTTGAATTGGATAATTGCATAATAATAAAATTGCCGAACAGTTCATAATATTCTCGAATTGGAAGTGCCTGAATTGGAAAATTTCCGAATTATGAAATTCCTGAATAATAAAATAGTCAAATAATCAAATTCCCAATTTGAAATATTCCCAAATGTTAAAATTCTTAAATTGGATAAATCCAACATAATAAAATTGCCAAATTCAGAAATTTCCGAATCATAAAATTCCTGAATAATAAAATCGCCAAATTGTCAAATTCCCGAATTAGAATATTCCCAAATAACAAAATTCCTAAATTAGAAAGTTCCTGAGTAATAAAATTGCCGAACAGTTTATAATATTACTGAATTGGAAAATGTCTGAATTGCAAAATTCCCGAATTATGAAATTTCTGAATAATAAAGTTGCCAAATATTCAAATTCCTAATTGGGAATATTCCCAAATATTAAAATTCCTAAATTGGAAAAATCCTAAATAAGATAATTCCCGAATAATAAAATCGCCAAATTGTTAAGTTCCTGAATAATAAAATTCCAGAATTTATAATTCCTGAAGATTAAAATTGCCAAATTGTCCAATTTCCGAAATGGAATATTCCCAAATAATGACATTCCTGAATTGGAAAATTCAGTAATAATAAAATTGCTGAACAGTTTATAATATTGCTGAATATGAAAATTCCCGAATTATAAAATTCTTGAATAATAAAATTTCCAAATAATCAAATTCCCAATTTGGAATATTCCCAAATATTAAAATTCCTGAATTGGAAAACTCCTAAATAAAAAAATTGCCGAATTGCGTAATTCCCGAATCATAAAATTCCTGAATAACAAAGTTGCCAAATATTCAAATTTCCAATTAGGAATATTCCCAAATATTAAAATTCCTAAATTGGAAAATTCCTAAATAAGAAGATTCCCGAAACATAAAATTCCTGAATAATAAAATCGCCAAATTGTTAAATTCCCGAATAATAAAATTCCCGAATTTTAAAATTCCTGAAGATTAAAATTTCCAAACTGTCCAATTTCCGAATTGGAATATTCCCAAATAATGACATTCCTGAACTGGAAAATAAAGTAATAATAAAATTGCCGAACAGTTTATAATATTACCGAATAAGAAAATTCCCGAATTATAAAATTCTTGAACAATAAAATTTCCAACGAATCAAATTCCCAATTTGGAATATTCCCAAGTATTAAAATTCCTGAATTGGAAAACTCCTAAATAAAAAAATTGACGAATTGTGAAATTCCCGAATCATAAAATTCTTGAATAAAAAAAGTTGCCAAATATTCAAATTCCCAATTGGGAATATTCCCAAATATTAAAATTCCTAAATAATAAAATTCCCGAAACATAAAATTCCTGAATAAAAAAATCGCCAAATTCTTAAATTCCCGAATAATAAAATTCCCGAATTTTAAAATTCCTGAAGATTAAAATTGCCAAATTGTCCAATTTCCGAATTGGAATATTCCCAAATAATGACATTCCTGAACTGGAAAATTAAGTAATAATAAAATTGCCGAACAGTTTATAATATTACCGAATAAGAAAATTCCCGAATTATAAAATTCTTGAATAATAAAATTTCCAAAGAATCAAATTCCCAATTTGGAATATTCCCAAGTATTAAAATTACTGAATTGGAAAAATCCTAAATAAAAGAATTGACGAATTGCGAAATTCCCGAATAATAAAATCGCCAAATTGTCAATGTCCCAAATAATAAAATTCCTGAATTGGAAAGTTCCTAAATAATAAGATTGCCCAATTGTCAATTTCCGTAATTAGAATATTCCCAAATAATGACATTCCTGAACTGGAAAATTCCGTAATAATAAAATTGCCGAAAAGTTGATAATATTAATGAATTGAAAAATGCCTGAATTTGAAAATTTCGAAATTATAAAATTCCTGAATAATAAAATTACCAAATAATCAAATTCCCAATTCGGAATATTCCCAAATATTCAAAATCCTAAATTAAAAAAATCCTAAATAATAAAATTGCTGAATTGCGAAATTTCCAAATCATAAAATTCCCGATTAATAAAATCACCAAATTTTCAAATTCCTTAATAATAAAATTCCCGAATTTTGAAATTCCTGAATTGGAATATTCCAAAATAATAAAATTCCTGAATTGGAAAATTCCGGAATATTAAAATTGCCTGACAGTTTATAATATTACGGAATTGGAAAATTCCTGAATAATAAGGTTCCTTTTAGTTTATAATATTCCCGAACTGTAAAAATCTCGAATAATAAAATGGCCGAATAATATACTTTCCGAATTAAAAAATTCCTGAATTGTAAAATTCCCAAATTATAAAATTCCTGAATAATAAAATTGCCAACTTATCGAATTTCCGAATTAGAATATTTCCGAATAATAACATTCCTAAACAGTTCAGAAGATAGCCAAATTGGAAAATTCCTGAATAATAAAATTCTCGAATTGGAAAATTCCTTCGAAAATTTGCGAAAAATAAAATTTCCGTATCTTAAAATTCCCGAATTGGAAAATTTCCGACTAAAAAGATTCCCGAAATGGAAAATTCCCTGATAATAAAAATTTCGAACAAGTAAATTCCTAAATTATAAAATTCCTGAATAATGAAATTCCCAAATTGGAAAATTCCGAAGAAAATTTTGAATCATAAAATTCCCAAACAGTTTATAACGCCCCGAATTTAACCAGGTAAAAAAAATGGGAGCTTAATCCATATTAATTAATTATTAAAAATACACTAAAGAAATATTTTTATTTAAAATAAATTATTTTTACCGTTTTATTTTTTCAAATTATAGCTTTAATATTAGATAACTGTATTTTCATTAAATAAATAATATTTATTTCAAAACGATTTTTTAATATTTTAAATTGGACAATTTAATTATTCAGGAATTTGATGGTGCCGGAAATTTTACATTTTTGGACATGTCATAATTCGGCTATTTTCTCGCTTTAATTTTATTATTAAAACGTTTTCAAATTTGGTAAAATTTCTTATTTCAAATGATTATTTTTTTTGGGGAATTTTATTTTTTGGGGTTTTTTCAGACGTATAAAAATGGTATTTTTAATTGAAAAATCTCAAAGTACAATGATTTTAAATGAAATTTCGAAAATAGTGCAATATAAAAATGTCCAAAATTAAATAATTTAAAAGTAGAATTTAAAAAATATTATCTTTCCAAATTTTAAGGAATTGACATTGCATTGCTTATAATTAAAATCATTTAAAACTTAATAAACAACAGCATCATTTACAACAATCAAAATAAAAAATTGTAATTATATATCTATAAAATTTAATTATTTAAACAAAATGTTAAAAATAACAACAACATATTATTTTGCCTTCACATACAGCAACACCTCCAAGATTCTCCGAGGTTTCTGGACTTGTTTCTGCACGTGGAGGCGCACGCGTCAGAGAACTTTGCAGTTTCGCTAATTTGATTTACATAAACCCTTAAAAATTTAATTTTTTTGTAAGTTTTAATAGTTTAAAAATTAATATTTTTTATATAGTTATTCATCTATTTTAAAATAAAACGATTCTAATTATAATTACTAAGTTAAGTTGTGTTTGAAATTTTAAGTATTTTAAAACATTTTTAAATCAAAGAAAAATTATTTTCGAATTAACTAAAAAAAAAAAAGAATAATTTCAATATCAAAGTGTTACATTTTAATCACTTTAAATTGCAAGTTGTTTCAATTCAAAAGTTTTCAATTTTAAATTGTTCAATTTTAAACACTTTCATTTACAAATACTACAATTTCAATATCTTTTTAATTTTTTAAAGATGCAATTTTTGAAATTTTAATCCTAGGATATTCATTTTTGCACTTTTTGAAAATGTTAATTAAAAAAAAAGTTTAAATTTTGAACGATTTGAATTAGCAATTATACTATAAAAACTTCTTTCTAATAAAATTACACAATTTTCAAAATTTAAGTTTAAAATTAAATTAAAAATTAATAAATTTTAAATGCTTTTATTTATGAATGGTACAAATTTATTTCCTTTTTATTCGATTTAAAATATTGTTATTTTCTCAAAATTCGACCTTATATCTGTGATTATTTGATTTGGAATATTTTCAACTCAAATTTCGTTCAAAATATATTTTTTTCAACTGCAAATAATCTAATTTGAAATTATTAGCCATTATTTCAAAAAAAATTTAAAAACTTAGTATGTATTTAAAAAGTTTTTTAATTACGAATTTTTTAATTGTTTATATTTTTAGTGATAGGAAATGAAAATCCACTAAGTTGAATATTAATATACAGGAACTTCGGAGGATTCTGGATACGATTCGTGTGCAGCAGGGTGTTCCAAAAATACCTTGCAAATTTTTTTGCATTGTTTAAACAAATTTAATTTGTTTAAATAACTTTTTTACGAAAATTCTTTTTTTCCTTAAAAATTATTACTATTGGTCTAGTGGCATATTTATTAACTTTAGTTCATTAATTTTCAATTGTTTAAAGAAATGCAATTGGTTGCTTTTATATTTTTGAAGTTTTTTTATAAGAATTATTACTATTGGTCTAGCGGAATATTTAACAACATTGGTTAATTTATTTTGTATTATTTTAAACAAATCCCATTTGTGTAAAAGAATGTGTTTTTTTTCAAAAATTCGTTAAACTGGCAGTTTATTTCCATTAAGTGACATACATTTATTTTCAAATATTTTTTAATTGTTGAAATATTAAATTATTATTTATTTTCAAATAATAATTTGTTTACATAATTAAAAATTAATGAACCAATATTGATACATATTCCACTAGACCCACAGTAATAATTTTTATTTTAAAAAAATTCGAATCAAAATTATTTAAACAAGTTCCATTTAAATATTTGAAAATTAATGAAATAATCCTAATAAATATTACACTAGACCAATAGTAATCATTTCTAGTGGAAAAACGAATTCACAAAAAAAAAAGTTATTTAAACAAATTCCGTTTGTTTAAACAATTAAAAGTTAATGAACCAATGTGCAACAACATGTGCTGGATCTCCGAAGTTCCTGTACCAGAATTTTCAGCTGGGCAGAGACATGATTCACTATTATTTAATTAATAATTATTTTAGACGAGACTTTTTTTCTTTTCTCGATAATTACAAGAATAATTAAAATTTTTTTATCAACTTTATTTGCAGAACATTCACGTGTAACATGCATGCATTTGGTCTCTCGAGAAACCTCTGTCTGGAATTTCTTCGAAAACAGTGTATTATTTCAAATCTAACACAAGGTAAATATAAATTTTAATTTAATAAAAATAATGATAATATAGTAATTTTAATTTGATTTAATTTAAATTATTAATAAATTTTTTCAGAACAAGAAAAAATGCTACGAGACAATATTGATAGGATGTTTGACGAAACTGAGCCTTGGCGATAGCTTCACCAGCCCGCGAAAATTAAGCGTAAACAAATTCGAAAAAAAAAACAATTTGCGCTCATTTTAAAAAAGAGAATAGAAATTTCATTGATTAGAACCTAATCAAAGAATGTGAAATTGAATCTTTCAGATTGGAAAGACTGCATATCAAACAATATCGAGCGGATTAGAAACTTCAAAGTTAGGTAACGCGTGCGCCTTCACATACAGCAACACGTCCAAGATCCTTCCAGGTTTCTGGACTTGTTTCTGTACGTGGAGGCGCACGGGTCAGAGAACTTTAGCAGTTGCGCTAATTCACACTCTGATAATAAAAACGGTTGGTGACAAATATAAATAAGAATAAGGAGCCCTCCACAAAATTCGGACCGGGACAAAAAGCTCAAGGAAGGCTTCTTTTTTTACTAAATGTTAATAGATGATTACAAAAGTAATTGAAATTCTTGTAACTTTTCTAATTTCGACCTACAATAACTTTTGAAGTAAAGATAAAATTTTGAGCCACAGATTATTTATTATTTTTAACTCAAATAACTAATTAGAAGCAGCATTTAGTAATTATAATTTTTCAGTGCAAAAATAAAGAATAATAGAAATTTGTAGGCGGTCCATTTTTAAATCTTCGAGATTGCTAGACTCTTGCCAAAATATAGAAGAAATTTCAGTATTTATATCTTAAATATAATATTTGTAATGACAGCTTCCTGTTTCCGTCGTCCAATAAGATTTAGGTAAAAAGTTTATTTATTAAACTAACGATAGTAAATTAATATTAAATAAATAAAAGCTAATAGGTTTATAATGTTCTTCCATTCACATTCGTTTTTTCGAAAATTTAAGCAACAATTTCAAAGTATTGATCTTGAAAATATTAATTGATTAAAAAGTCAATATAAAAAATTATTATGTAAGTTGTATAATTAATTTTTCAGATCAATAATTTGCAATTTTTGAAATATTGTTCTACGGATACGACATTAATATGTAAGTTTTATTAAGATTTTGCTTAAGTGACTGTAATTTAACTTATTTTTTTCTCCAGTATATATTAAGTAATTATTCCATAATCTTGGAACCAAAAATAATATTTAAAACTGTTATGGTAAACTTACCCTTGATAATTTTGTTGCTATTTGAGGAAAATTTTATTTAATAGGTTCGACGATAAATAAATAAAGAAAATAATGTTGATAAGATTGGATTTTTTTATTTAAAGTTGTTTCATATACCCTGAATTAGAAATTTAAAAAATTAAAAATTTTATTTAAAAATCAAAAAATTATAATTTAAAAAAGATTTAGAATCTTTTAACTACTCTATATTATGGTAGTGTTTTTTTTTAATTAAAAAATATTAACAAAAATTAGTTGGATTTGAAATATTCCAAATTTTCGACAATTTTAGGTTATGTTCGCCTTTTATATCGAAAAAATATATTTTAAATACAAAATTATGAGATCAAAAAGATTTCGTCAATTTAAGTTTGTTGGCTTCGTTAGAGTTTCTTACCTTTTATCGTTTTCTGAATCAAAAATAATATTTTTAAGGGTTTTTTTCAGGTAACATTTGCTAGCATTTTTAGGTTACGTTAGATTTTCACACCTACAAGAAATAAGTTCAAAAAAAATTATTACACTCCCAAAATTTAATTTTTTGTATCTATTTCGGTTTTAAATTATCATAATTTTTAATACTTTCTAGGTTACGTCGTTTTCCATCAAAAATTTTATTTAAAAATCAAAAAATTATAATTTAAAAAAGATTTAGAATCTTTTAACTGCTCTGGATTATGGTAGTGTTTTTTGTCAAATGAGAATTATTGATAAAAACTAATTGGATTTCAAAGATTTCAAATTTGCGACAATTTTAGGTTATGTTAGCGTTGTATACCGAAAAAATATATTTCAAATACAAAATTATGAGATAAAAAAGATAAATTTTTTTTTATTAATTTACGTTTGTCGGCTTATTTAGGGTTTCTTACCTTTTATCGTTTTCCAAATTAAGAAAATGATTTTTTAAGGGTTTTTTTCAGGTAACATTTGCTAACATTTTTAGGTTACGTTAGATCTTCACACCTACAATAAATATTTTCAATATAAAATTATTACACTTCAAATATTAAATTTTTTGTATCAATTTTGGTTATAATTATCATAAATTTCATTACTTTTAGGTTATGTCGTTTTCCACAAAAAATGTTTATTTTAAAACCAAAAAATTATAATTTAAACAAGATTTAGAATCTTTTAACTGGATTATAAAAGTGTTTTTTGTCAAATGAGAATTATTGATAAAAACTAATTGGATTTCAAAGATTCCGAATTTTCGACACTTTTAGGTTATGTTAGCGTTTTATACGGAAAAAATATATTTCGAATACAAAATTATGAGATCAAAAAGATAAAAGAAAATTTTATCGATTTACGTTTGTCGGCTTCGTTCGCGTTTCTTACCTTTTATCGTTTTCCAAATAAAAAAAAAATTTCTAAGGGTTTTTTTTTAAGGTAACATTTGCTAACATTTTTAGGTTACGATAGATTTTCACACCTACAATAAATATGTGTAAAAAAAAATTATTGCACTTCAAAAATTAAATTTTTTGTATCCATTTAGGTTTTAAATTATCAGAATTTTTAATACTTTTTAGGTTACGTCGTTTTCCACCAAAATTTTTATTTTAAAACCAAAAAATTATAATTTAAACAAGATTTCGAATCTTTTAACTGCTCTGGATTATGGTAGTGTTTTTTGTCAAATGAGAATTACTATTAAAAACTAATTGGATTTCAAGGATTTCGAATTTTCAACAATTTTAGGTTATGTTAGCGTTTTATACCGAAAAAATATATTTCAAAAACAAAATTATGAGATCAAAAAGATAAAAAAAAATTCATTAATTTACTTTTGTCGGCTTTATTAGCGTTTCTTACCTTTTATCGTTTTCTATATAAAAAATATTATTTTTTAAGGGTTTTTTTTCAGGTAACAGTTGCCGACATTTTTAGGTTACATTAGCCGTTATCGTTTTACGTCAATATTTACACAAGTTCTTGTAACAATTTTAGTTTAAGTGTATCTTGTTTTAATATGGATATTTTTACTTTTCACAAAATTATATTTTAAAAAAGATCCACAACTTTGAATATATTTAGGTTACGTTATTTGAAAAAAAAAACCTTATGATTGGTATAATTGGTAAAAATTATTATTTTGAAGAAAAAATCAGAATTTGAATATTAAAATTTGAATTTTAAAGAAGATTCAAACTTCTTTTTAATAATTTTAGGTTATACTTTTTACCTCGAAAATCGATATTTTTCGTAAAAAATCATTAGATTTTACACATTTCCAACTTTGAACAATTTTAGGTTATGTTAAACTTTTATACCGAAAAAATATATTTCTAATACAAAATTATAAGATCGGAAAGATTAAAAATTGTGCATCAATTTACGTTTTTCGGATTTTTGGCAATTTTTACCATTTACCATTTGTAAACAAAAATTAGAATGTTTTCAAAAGTTCATAATTTCTCAACGTTTTAAGGTTACGTTAGCTTTTTTGTACAAAAAACATTATGATTGTAAAGAAGATTCACAACTTTGAACAATTTTTGACTAACTTAGCGATTTAAATTCAAAATTAATATTTTGAGGATAAATTCAAAATTTAAATTGGTATTTCTAATATTAAAAATTGGATTTCGGAAAATACTCACAAATTTTAATAATTGTATGTTATTGTAGCTTTTTACCCCCAAAAATTATATTTTTCATAACAAATTATTAGATTTTAAAGATTCTCGACTATCAACAATTTTAGGTTATGTTAAACTTTCATACCGAGAAGATATATTTTTACTACAAAATTATTAGATTTTAAAGATTACAGATGGTGAATCAATTTACGTTTAAACAATAATTGTCATATTTTCAAAGCTTCATAATTTTTTAACAATTTTAGGTTACGTTAGCGTCTTGCAATAAAATAAATATTTAAGAAAAACATTACAATTTAAAAAAGATTAAGAATTGTTGGACTAGTTTGGATTATGTCAGCTTTTTTTGTTCTATTGGCATTTTTAATAAAACAAAACTGGATTTTAAAAAGATTCATAACTTTAAAGAATTTTAGGTTACCTTAACGATTTACAACAAAAATTATTATTTTAAAGCAAAATTATAATTTAAACAAGATTCACAATCTGCTAACAATTTTCGATTATGTTGGATTTTTTCGTTGTAAATTGATGTTTAAATTAGTAGAAAAAAAAAATATATATATATATATATATATTTTTATATTCATATATTCATATTTTTCATTTTCATAACTTCATATTCATAACTTTTCAAAACCGATTCATAATTTTTTAACTATTTAAGGTTATGTTACACCAATTGAATCGGAAAACGATTATTACAGACACAAAAATTAAATTTCAAAAATATTATTCCAAATTTTTTTCATGGTATGTATTTTGTTATGATTTTTCTCATTGTAAATTGATATTTTTAATGAATAAAATTTTTTTCGAGATTATAATCTGGTCATAAAATTTACCATCTTTTTAGCGCTTTATACCAGGAATCGGTACTTTTAATAATAAATAGTTGGACTTGACAGAAGATAACAAAATTTTTTTAACAATTTTAGGTTATGTTAACATTTTCCACCAGAAATCGGTATATTTTAGAAAATATTTACAATTTTGAAACAACTTAAGGTTATGTTCACAGTTTTAAAGGAAGCGTACTAACAAAATAATCACAATTTAAAACATATTTATTATTTGCAACTATTGTTGGTTATGCTAAGATATAGTGTTATTATAAAATATTATTCAGATTGTCATTTGAAGTCGTAAAATCCCTAATTTTTAGATTTGTTGGCTACTGAGACCAGAAATTGTTTCTTTTAATAACAATGATTAGATTTCAATGAAAATAAAAAAATTTAGAATTTAACCATTTAGGGTTATGCTACACCACTTTTATTCGGAAAACGGCTATTACAGGCAACAGAACATTAAATTTCAAAAAAGATTATTTTCAATTTTTTTTCATGGTATGTATTTTGTCATGATTTTTGTCATTGTAAATTGATATTTTTATTGAAAAATTTTGTTCCTAGATTATAATCTGGTCATGAAATTTCCCATCTTTTAAGCGTTTTATGCCATGAATCCGTACTTTTAATAATAAATAATTGGACTTGACAGATGATAACAATTTTTTAAAACAATTTTAGGTTATGTAAACATTTTCCACCGGAAATCGTTATATTTTAGAAAATATTTACAATTTTGAAACAATTTAAGGTTATGTTAACAATTTTAACGGAAACGTATTATTATACAACAAAATAATCACAATTTAAAAATATTTATTATTTGGAACTATTGTTGGTTATGGTACGTTAGGATTTTTGTCTTTGAAAATTGATATTGTAATTTTGATTAAATCATAAAATATTATTTAGATTATCCTTTGAAGTCGTAAAACCCCTAATTTTAAATTTTTTGTCTTCTAAGACCAGAAATTGTTTCTTTTAATAAAAAATTATTAGATTTCAAAGGAAATAAATTTTTTGGAACAATTTAAGGTTATGTTAACACTTTCTACAGGATATAGGTTATTATGAACAAAAATCATTAAAATTGAGAGAACATTTACAATTTGCAACTATTTTTTGTTATCGTAAGTAAGTGGTTAGGAGTTTTGCCGCTGAAAATTGGTATTCTTGATCAAAAAAAAAATTTTCTAGATTATAATCTAGTTATAAAATTTATCATTTTTTGTTGTTGCATTTTATACCGGGCAAATTGTACTTTTTTAAATAAATAATTGGACTTGACAGAAGATAACAAAATTTTTAAACCATTGTAGGTTATGTTAACATTTTCCACCCGAAATCGGTATTATTATGATTAGTATTAGTATTATTATGATTATTCAGATTATAATTCAGAATCGTTAAATTCACATTTTTTAGGCAATTTATTTCGGAAATCTATACTGTGATATATAAAATCCTTGTACGTCAAAGATTACACATTTTTTGCACAATTTTAGGTTATGTTACTTTTTTTTTGACCAGCAATCGGTAATTTCAGAACAAAAATTGCCTTAAAACATGTTTCACAATCGTAAAAAATATTTTGTTATGTCTTTTTTGCTTTCTTTGTCAAAATTGCTATTAGTTATACAAAATCTTTAAATTCTAAAGAATTCTGACAATATTTAAACAATTATAGGTTATTTTAAATCATTGTCCTCAGAAAATGAATAATTCTGAAGATAAGAAATCAATTTTTATCAATTGTTTTCAATTATTTCGGATAAAAAATACTATTAAATAAAAAAATTTTGTACTAATATTAATTTTATATTTAAACAATGTTTCTTTTCTAGTACACGCGACACTCGGTTTAGCCGTACGCGGTTTAGTAAGTCCTAGAAGTGATGGTTATTGCCTGAAAAAAATTAGCAGCGTATCGGAAAGGCGCAGTGCGCGAGTACTCACATGCGCAATATTGCGCAAATGATCAAATATTCGTTGCGTAATATTGCGCAATATTGAAAATTATAATTGGAAACGGTTAAGGCATTTTACATTTCGATACTGCCGATGTGGCTAAACCGAGAGTCGGGTGTAGTAATAAAAACTAGAGTTAGGGATTTTAAAAAGGGAAATAAGTAAAACAGCATTAATTTTTCAATAAATTTTACATAATGTTTATTATTCATACTTTACTCAGAAATGTCAGGCCTCATCCAGTGGGCCTCCTCATTTTTCATTTTGTTGAACGTGTTTGATCAGTGAACATCACAATCTCAATTTTAGTCGAGTTCACGTACAGAATTTTACGTATTCATTATTTTTCTATAGAAAGTGACGCAGAGGCCGGTCAACTGTTAGACAGGTGACTTAAAATAATAATTAAACAAGTTAGTCTCCACGAGACAAAAAAATGACCTCGTTTAGAGGCTCTGGTTAAATAAGTCTCTGTCGGTTACAAGATAAGAACGATTTTTAATTTTCCAAGAAAAAAAAGTATCGATCTTACTGCGAACTTCCACTCCTATGGCAATGCGAATTTCATCCTCCTCATTGAATAGCCCATACGTCACAAAAAATAGATATACTACATCTCGCTTAATGTCTCTTCGTACCTCAACATACCAGTACAGTAAAACAAAAATTAAAAAAAAAAGGTTACTTACGCAAGAGGACATCCGCACAACAATCGTGAGGAAATAAAAACAAAAGAGAACCAAGATACCACAGACAAATATACACAGTATAACAATTCGAAATTTAATTTCGAAGTAGCATTCCATTTTACAATAATAAAAAATCAACAAACGACGCGATTCTTATTTATTACAAAAGGTCGACGAGTCACTTTCCACAACTTCACTTTTCTAGTTTTGGTGAGAAATCGTGGAAAACATTGACAATCAAACTCATTTAAAGCCTTTTCGCAATTTTGTTCCGTCTCCTTTCTTCATCGCTTTGATTCAATTTAAAAAGTTCCCAATTTTACTTTGAAAAAGATTTACCTAAGCGATTTTCCAAAACCGGAAAGGGAACTGAAATCCTCTCCTCTTTTGCTTTTTTCATCGCTAGAGAGCAGATCAGCGCAACTGCGACGCATATGCCACGAGATGAATGTCGCTAGCGACGCACATGTCACGAGATATGTGTCGCTGGCTACGCAAATATCACGAGATGTGGGTCGCTGTTAGAGCGTGGAGGCGTACGCGTCACAGTTGCGACAATCCGCTCTCTATTTATCGCTAAACTCTCGCTGACTTTTCCATCAAAAAACATTTTGCCAAAGTGTACCACGGATTCGCGGAAGGATCGGAAAGTGGAAGTCGTTGATAAAAATCAGTGAAAAAGTCGCGAGTAGTCATAATTATATATAATTGTATATTAAATTCCAAAATATTATAAAATTATATATATTTATAAAATAAGAGTCCGCGAATACGCCTAGAATCTACCGCGGACGTCAAGTGGCGCTCGGACGTCTTCAGGTTCTCCTAGAAATCTTGAGGGAATCAAAAAACTCGGTAAAAATATTGCGACCCCTAAACGCCACTTGACTTCCCAATCTCAGGCCCACCTTAATTAATCTCGAGCCCTCTGGCTTCACCTTGTCTAGCGCTATACGAAATGATCGTTACGGATATTATAATTTACACATACGTATGAATAACGCTCCTCGTTCCATTTACACATATGTATAAAATATAACATTTGTATATATATTCTACATTACATTACTAAGTTTCGAAAAATAATATTACAATATATAGTGTGTATGTGTGTGTGGCTGTGTGTATTATCGACTTTTTTGCGTCATCCCCCGCTTCATAATCAAATCCTCCTCAGATCATCTTATCTTCAGGATCTCCTTTCATTTTTTTTCCAAACCTACACTAATTGCGCGTTAATGTCCTTAAAGTTCGTAAATCGTGATTTCCATCTCGCTGAAATCAATCGACTTTGATTTACAGCCCATCACTTTCACCAAATGGAATGATTTTCTAAAAAAATAATATCTACTCGAAATAAGGAATAATTTAGAAAATAGAATTTGGAAGATAAATATTTACAGTGGAAAAGAAATTCGAACGAGGATCAAATTAATTTTATTTACAGAAGCTGATCCAATTTTTTTCAGCGAGGGGAGTCACGGAATTACTATGTATTTCTGTAGTGTGAGTGTATGTGAATGTAAAATCGCTAGGCGCTTTTCTCATTAATTTGAATAACAACCATTTTCTCATTTGTTTCACTAAATATATCACAAACTGCCGGTGGAGAGTGCAGCCCCTAAATTTTCGCTAAAAAATTCCTTGCATTGGTTTTTTTTAAATACTAATTCCTACCTTATCGACCTCGAGACCATTCGACAGCTCAATTGGTGCATGTCCGTCCTAACTTAGCACAGACATGAACCGCTTGATCTGTAGAAGAATATCAGTGTCGATAAGGTAGATATTTTAGGATTTAGAAAAGCCGATTTAGCGAAAATTCTTGGGCTACCACCGGAAAAATATAACATTAAGGGATTACATGTTAATAGTTACATCACTGTCGACGGACGCAGCGAGTTTTCGCAGCGACGTTTTCGACGTTAGTTTAATTATCATTATTATTATTATTATTATTAATTATTATTAAATGTCGAACTAGTAGTTTCTGCATATTATACTGCCACAGAAGACTTTTTTTCTTTTTTTTTACCTTTAGTGTGTAAATATTCTTTATAAATTTATAACTTTTAGTGTTAAATGATTTTATGAAACGTCCGACAGGTTGGTTTCCCATTTTCTCTTCCTTTAAGTTTCTTCAACGACCTTGACTTTTTTCTCTATTTCCCCTCTTTGTTTTAAACTTTTATCTTTAAAAACTTGTAGTCAAGGGGGGCGGGGATTAAAAGAATCACGACCCTTACCTGAATCAAAAGCACAATTACAAAAACTGACAAGAGAGGTCGCGAGATGTGCATCGCGAGATGTACATCAAAATACATTAAGTGCGTATTTTTTTCGATCCAATGGGCCTGTGAAGACACACTCGAATCGGCGACGCACATCTCGCGACCCCACCTTTATTATTCCGTTTTTTAGAAGGATGAAGCGAGAATGCAAAGCCGTGTAAGTATTCACAAACGCAAACGAAAATCTAACGAAAATTGAGGATGATCATCAATTATATCTTTTTTGTATTATCAAAGAAATAGGTCGAAAGTTGGAGTTAAAAGGCTTCCTAAGCGCAGGGAAATATAGATCAAGCTTTCTGCAATAAGCTAGCGAAGTTGAAAGCCAGAGAATAGATACAATTCTTTTCTACACGCTAACGGTATAATATAATCGTTTCTCGGTATCCCTTAGAGTGATACAAAAAGAAAAGCCAGAAGATCTGATTTTTCTAGTCTCATAAGATGCCTAGGCCGAAGTGGAGACGACTCGTTGAAAAGTATCGAAAATTCGATTCGTAAACTGCTTTACTAATAAGGATTATTGTGTCTTAGCCCGAAACATCGACATGCAAGTAGGATTTGCTAACTGTCCTCTACACTTTACATTCTAAACGAGTTGCCTAATTAAAAAATATTATAGTCTTCGTACCTTAGTTAAGAAGTCAATATCTATTAACCGATTTACCCTAAAATCGTAGCGTTACTTAAATCGGATGAGTTACAAAGTCGTCAACAATTTACTCCGTAGATCCTGACGTCGGTAAAAAGTAATTCCTTTATCCACAATTCCTATGACTCCTAAAACTCCTAAACTCCTAAAAATGTTTCGAGATATCGACTCAGAGTTTATGGTGGTGCTACGGAATAAAAAGCATCTACAATATCTCGCTTGCAATTATAATCAACAGAGAATGGACTAGCACAAGTGTGAAGTTGCGTGCGCCCGTAACACCAGGATGCTAATGTCACGAGATGTGTGTCGCTGGCGACGCATATGTCAAAAGATGTGTGTCGCTGGCGACGCACATTTTGCGACTCTTCCTTGTTAGCACTAATCCGCTCTCTAATAATCAAGACTGATCGAAATAGATTTCTTGACCAAGGATCTCGCCACTCAAGGCTGTAGACTAGCGTCTCTCACTTCCTGGTATTGTAATAATATTATATAGAATAAAATCGAAAATATATATTTATATAATATATAGTATATAGTATAGTATGACTGCATCTTAGTTCTTTTAATCCTACAACTACTGAGGTGTTCTCTGGGTTTCCCCGAATACGATAGCCGATTATGATAGGACCCAGAACGAAATTATTAATTAGGCAACCTTATCAATTTACAAGAGTCGCTCGATTACTCTTCTTGATGAGAGCAAGCTTGTCCTTGGTGCAGTGGACGGTCTCTAATGCAATTTTTCCCCCCGCTATCTTCCTCATGGTAGTTGAAACGACTATCGTCGACTATCGACTATCGGCGTCGCGACAACAGTCACGTGATTTTTCTACGGAGTAAGCTTGCCTCTTTTGTAAACTTCACCCTTTCTCAGCAGAGTAAAAATTGCATAGCACGCAAGCTAGGTAGGTCATTGGGCACGCACGAACGTACCGATGGAAAACGAAAGAGTCGTAGGGAAAAATCGAGAAGCGGAAATCCAATCTCTAGCGAGAGTATGGAAACCAAATGCTTTTTCATGTCGGATTACATTTTTCCACATACAAGATTTACTAGTTTTACTCACATGTTCTACATTTCAAATAAATCCGCTTTTATTCACGTTCAAAATACCATCTGAAAAAATTCATTTAATACACATCTTTGTTGATATTGCAACTTTTTAAATTTAAAATTCATATTTTCCTTTAAACTTCTACAAACTTACAACAAAATAATTGTATTTTTAACTAAATAGTACACATTTTTAACCGAAAAATATGCATTTTCAACAACCAAATCTTACCGTTTTAAAACAAATAATAATAAACTTCAACCAAAAATAGTTTCAATTTTTTATACAGTTGAATATTTAAAAAATAGTGGGAAAATGGATTTTTCAAAAAAGGGGAAGAGTGAAATAAAGGAAAGAATGTGAATTCTAGCAAAAATTTATCCGAAATATTCAAATGTCTCTTCAAATAGCACAATTCTATACATTCCTCTTTAAGTTTTCTAAGATTTAGGCCATAAATTTGATTCCTTTTTTTTCAAGAAGAAAATTCCAAAACTTTCAAAACTGAATAAAAAAGATTTTTTATGTCCGACATACAAAAACTGGAAAATAAATCAAAATAGTTCACAAATTTTCTCTTAAATTTGATTGTCCGCACAATAAATTTTATCCGAATAATTTATTGCGTAGTTATATCACAGATTTGGCAAAGAATCAATAGCTTCTTTTTCCCCACGACTTTCCGTTAAAATTGGCCGTGCAAAGCAGCATTTTTAAAGCGCCAGCGTAAAAATTATTCAAAGCCGCCGAGAGAGAGAATGCTTCAAAATTCGAAGAATTTTCGAAAAATGTATTCTGCTCGGCGAAATTTCTTTTTTCTTTTTGCTGCAGTAGCTAAGACCCTTGACTCAAGTTAGGAAGCTCAAACTGGTATAAGTTTCCTCGTGCTGTTCCGTTCACATTGAAAATGCGTAATACCACAAAGTTCGAAATCCTCCATACGAGATTGAAGGATTTTTTTCACGAGAGTATTGATTCAATATTTTTTACTATGTATACTGAGTGTGGATTTGGTATTGAGAGGGAACTAAATTCCGACTAATAGTGTAATATCAAATACTTCTAATCTCAATGCATTTCTGTCGGAACTTGATAACTTCTTTTATTATTATTTATAGAGAGCGGATTAGCGGGAGGTCAAAATTAAAAATTTAGAAATTATTCTTGACTTAAAAGAAGATGTTACGAGACGTGTCTCACTGGTGACGCATATGTCGCAAGATGTGTGTCGCTCGCGACGCATATTTCACAAGATATGTGTCGCTCGCGACGCATATTTCACAAGATATGTGTTGCTGGCGACGCATAGCTTGCAGCCTTTCCTTGTTAGCGCCAACTGCGCTAATCCGGCCTCTAATTATTAAATTGAAACTAATCTAGATAAAAATGACTCAAGAGGAACATTAAAATGGTGTGGAATATTTCCCTTTAAATACCAAGTGTTCCATGTGATTTGATGAGGTGTCGTTTGATTCTTAAATGCTGTACAGGAACATTTACTTGCTTTACTCATTAATCTCGCTATTTATTTGTTAACTAGAATCAGTTTTCATTACTTCTAGAGTGCATTCGAATAATTATGTTATCGTAGAATTAAAGGGGGCGAACCAATAGAATAATTAATCGAAACGCGGAGAACCCAAACGTATCGTTCATGACTAGTTAAATTTGTCACCTTTAATATTATCTAAAATACAGAAAAGAAATTTCCTTGCGACTCTTTACCAGGGGAATGTTTGAGATTTTCATGGACGGTTGATTGTGTGTTCCGATAATTGGTTCAAAATATCATCCTGTTTAGAAAAGAATTGCTCATTTCACGTCAGGTTCTTTTGTTCTTTAAATATCGTCTCTAGAAGAATGAAACTCGTTGAATATCGTTTACTCTTAATCACAGATCATTAGGCAATAAAATTATTTTGTTTCTTCCATTGCTAGAACTCTTTGATTCCCCCGGTATCAAAATTAAATCACTTCTTGCGTTCCAATTGGAAATTTAGAATTTTTAAAACTCTATTATCAAATATCGTCGATTATCTATAGATATAGAAAATTGGTTAGATATCTAGTTGAAAATTAAGGGACTGACGTCAAAATCTAGTCTGCGGAGGAAACTAATCTGTGTTCAATCTCAATTCTTAAATGATTAAAAATAATATCTTATAAAAATCTCAGTGATTTATGTATACAGTCAACTGGCGATGAGATATTTTTCTCAAAATCAGTTCCTCGTTTACAAGTTTAGTTTTTTTCGCGTTTTAATTCAATTGTTTTTTTATACGTGTTTTAATACGTGTCAAAACTTCGCACCTATCTCGTTAATTATAATACCGTCCTTTGAAAATCTATTTTTAGTTAAATATAATTTTTTAATTACATATATATTTATTTATTTATATAATATATATATTATTATTCTTTGAATAGTACAGTCGCCAGACGAGGACTCTTAGCACTTTTTTTTAGATAATTTCTTATCTGAGAGTAAGACGAAAGTTTTAAAAGGCTGAAAGCCTCGTCATAAAGCTTTATTCCCGATCTGGGAGATTTTTTTTCAATGCCTAACGTCTGGTGTTTTTCTGTTTTGTTCGTTTGTTTTGTTCGTTAATTATCATTTTGTCTCGCTTCTCCTATCGTTCACTCTTTCTATCTCTCTCTTTCTCTCACATTCGCACTTTTATCATTACACTTACATACATATTGCATATGAAGAGCAATATGCAAGTCGATTTTGTACCGCAACCGATTCGCTCTTTTTCAGTACTTCTATTGTCTAAAACGAAACTGTTGCTACAAATTGGACGGCTTTGTAAAAAGTGTCCGTACCTGACTTGCATCGCTCTTATATAATATCGTCGCTAATTAACTGAAAACAGCTCCCTTCTCTCGAGAAAATCCAGGCGTCAAAAATAAAATACTTTTCCTAAACGTAACAAGATAACACCAAAAAGAGAAAAATTTCGTAAGATTGCACTAAACTTTGGTGCAGGATTGCCTCTCCCTTAAATTTGAGACCCTAAAAACAATTTTTTCCCTAAAATCTAATAAATCAACGTGGAGATTTTTTCGAGAAATGTTCATTGTTTACTGTTAATGTAGTATTTTAATGTATGTTTCATCTACACACATGCATTATTTAATGCAAGTATCTGCGCGTATTAATTTTATAATATCCACGCAGATGTACACCACCGACGGATAGTTTCATATCGAATCAGCGACGCACATCTCAAGATATGCGGGTCGCTGGCAACGCACGTGTCAAGAGATGTGTGTCGCTGATTCGACTCCTCTTGTAAGACAAGGATCATTTTTAATAGGACAGACTGTTAGTGGTCCAATACTATTCGTCGATAGTGTGCGTGCATGAAACAAACAAAATATGACCAGGCTTTTTTTGTTTTACAAGTATAAAAACTTCGACGTCACATTTTTTTCCTCGTTGAAATCGTCAGTACATAGTTCGCATCACGATCACGTCAATAAACCCCTTATTCGTCACTCGTGGGTTTGCCCGTGGGCCCTAGCTATCCTACTTATGCAATACAATATAATTTCACGGTACGCGAATAGGAGCGCGTCAACCGAATCGCTGCCACGTCCACATTCGCGTACAAACATATATTTATAAATTTTATATATGTATATACCGTCAGCTTGAAACAAGATTCATAACTATCCCAATCTTTCCTTCAAATCGAGGGACCTTGTCTCTGAAATTACCTGTTTTCACGGATGAACTGAGAGATCGCAATTTTAACCGTGCAAATAAAAAACAAATTGAACCGGGATAAAGATGACTGAAAACGTATATATATTTAACGGACTTAGACTAACTTAACTCAAGGTACGTGAACTTGCGATTCGTCGAGGATCGCTTTTAAAACACTGTTAACGTATTAGTATAAAAATCGATTCTCAATACCTAGATTACTGTAACTAACAATAAAATGAAAATAATGATAATAATCGAACGTTCGAAGTAATAAAACGAGAAAAATCACAAATAAGGATTGCTTAAGTCTAGATGATTTAATCACGATCCAAAAGGAAACAACACGAGGGGCAGTAAAGTTAAGACTCTTTTATCAAGAGGAAAAAAAATATTCGGGAAGACTGCCTGTTTTGCGATGCTTATCCAATCTCTATTAATAAGAATTCGACTGAATTGAAAAATTCTATATTTCCTAACTACTAATGTTCTTTGAATTATTTCATTAGCAGCTTTATTTCTGTCCCGGTAATGATTAATAATCGTTAATTCCTGGATTTCTTTCTTTGAATTAAATATCTTCTGGGTTTTAGGAAAATGATAGTATGAGAGGGGAAAAAAGAGAGGAAAAAACGGTCGTTTTCACGACCTCGTAAAATAGAGTTTGTAGTTCGCTCCGTGAAACAGCACCTGCATACGCGCTTCATTATTTATTATCGCGTTCAACCTACTCGATTTTTTTCCGAATTCTGCGCTTACTGTTGAAAGGTGAAGTGCATTCGACAGAGCTTTCTTTTCTACTGGATTCTTGGAGATGGTAGAAAATGTTATCCTCTTCTGTCTTCTTTCTGCGTAGGATTTTCTTCTCGTGGTTCTTTCTGCGAAGGATTCGTTCTCTTTTTTTTTCGAGTTCTCGATGTGGCCTCGAGATCGAGAAGGAGTCACTATGTAGATGCTGAGGTGCTGACAGCCATTAGGGGTGCCGGAGGCAAGGCCACCGGTATATGGTAATATTTACACTGGGGCCGCATACACGCGCCCTTAACCGCATCTCTGCATACTGTTACACGATTCTCAATTACTTCTACGTTTCCTGAAAATAGAAGAAAAATCCATTTTGATTCGAGAGGTTCTTTCACATTTTTAGGGGGAATCAGGTCACAGCAGGGGGAAACAACGACTAAAAGTGTGGTGCATCAGAGCTGGATTAAGTTTTATATTATCCACGTAGATGTACACAAGATGTGCGTCGCTTAAATCACGTAAAAATCCATCACATGCGTATTTTTCCTTCCGATCTAATATGTACATAATAGATTTTGATGTACTTTCACCCTGCGAAGTCCAAGTCTAAGTCCCAGCAACACATATCTCGCGACATCTCCTTATTAGCGCCGTCCAGAATATAGATAAAAATATTATTTCAATGTCGTTAGAAAGCTTATTGAATTCTGCGTTAAATGAGTGTTTAAATTATTTACAATCACTTCAAGTTTTAAATTAATTTTGAATTTTTTCAAAACTTCTAATACCTCTTAAAATGACTCCAATCTTTTCCACGAGTAATAAGTATCCAATTGCTTTTAAAACACCAAAATTCAACAATTTAATTTACAAATAAAGCTCTCTTCAAAATTTTATCGATTTAAGTCTTTCTATGGCAAATAATTTAGGTTTCATTGTTTACTTTTAAATATTTTGTTTCAATTTATTCATCTTAAATAAACAGTCAAATATTGCTAAATATTAAATAATAATATTAAGAAAATTTTCTTAATTAAAAATTGAAAAAATTGAATATTTTAGATTGAAGTAATATTTGAAATTAAGTGAAAGCCCTTAATTACAAATACATTATAATGAAGTTTTGTTTAAGATAAAAATAGTTAATAAAGTTTCAGTCGAATTTCTGAAATTTTTTATTCAAATTTAACTTGGACAGATTTTTCTTCTAAATATTTGCAAAATTCCCTCTCAAAAAATAAATTCAGTTATTTCCAGGTTTAAAAAAATTATTTAATGCCTAAATAATTTAATTTTTATTTAAAAGCAGAAATTTTCTACTAAGAAGAATAATTATCTATAAAAAACATAAATTTTTACAAAAAAAAAAACGACTTTTGAACAAAATTGTTCATGCTGCAACCAAAGCGAGGAATTTTCCAATAAAACAAAAAAATAATTTTTAACAAAGTAGTTCAACTTCTAAACAAATAGTTGTATTTTCAAACAAAAAGAGATAAATTTTTTTAACTAAAAGTGGAATAGTTAAATTTTAAAAATGTAAGGAATTTTCAACAACAAAATTTAATTTTTAACAACAAATTTAAAATAATTAACAAAAAAGTTAATTTTTCATGAAAAAAGGACATTTTAAATTTTTAGTTTAAAAACCTAATTAAACAAAATTTGTTTGAACAATATAGTTACATTTTCGACCAAATAAATTAATTTTCTACCAAATTTTTAGTTCAATTTTAAATCCAAAAAGACGAATTTTCAAACTTTGTTAAAAATTCAATTATTTTGTTAAACATTCGTGCTTTTTATACAAAAATTAAAAATTCAATAAAATTTTCAGGGAATGTTGAAAATTCAACTAGTTAATTAAAAATTTAATAAATATTTAATTAATTTCATTAAAAATTGAAACATATTTAATTAAAAATTTGTCTTTTTGGGTTAAAAATTCAACTATTTTTTTTTTAATAAGAATCTTTAATTTAAAATCAACTTTATTCTTCTTCCTTCTTCTTCCAAAAAAATCGTCGTTTTAACATAAAAACTAAACTCTTTGGTTTTTTAAAAAAACAAAAAAAATATGTATCTTTTTTTAATAATTTATTTGTTTGCAAAATTCCATTATTTTATTGATAATTCAACTGTTTTTTTAATCCACCATTTTATCAAAAGTTATTATTTGCTTAACAATTTCATTATTTTGTTGAAAATTCAACAATGTGGTTGAATTTTTATTCTTTATTGACTGAGAAATCATTATTCGTTAAAAATTCAACTATTTAGTTAAAAATTAACTTTTTTCTTACAAATCTTTATATCTTGGGAGAAAACTTAACTATTTGTTTCAAAATTAACTTTTTCAAACAAAAATTCATATTCTTGGGTTGAAAATGCAACTATTTTTTAGAAATTCGTCTGCTTGGTAGAAAATTATTTTTCCAGGGAAAAACTTCATCTTTTCGCTTGAGAATTTAATCATTAAAAAAAATTTATTCAGGTTAAAAATTTGTCTTCTTGGTTGAAAATTTATCTTGTTAGTAGATTAAGCTATTTAGTTGCGAATCAAGTTTTTTTAATCAACTTTCTTGTTGTTCTCTAAAAATTCTATTTTTTTTAAATAAAAAAAAATTAACCCTTAAATTTAAAATAAAATAATTGCATGATATCAATTTTTGTAAACTATTCAAAAATAAATATTACATTGAAAAGGAAGTAAATAAAAAAACTTTTGGTAAGAAATTGTAAAATATAAAATCAACATAATAAAAAAAATTGTTTAATTTGTTTAAAAAAAAACCTGTGTGAATAATGAAATAAAAATTACAAATTTCTGAATGAAAAGAGCTTAGGAATGTTTCATCCCTTAAAAATTAAATCCATTCTTAATCGCTTCGAACAAGCCAATAAAATTTACAGCGTGAAAACGATTCCTATTTGTTTTCAATTTGTATGTTTTAATGATTGCATCGAAGAGAATCGAAGCCGAGTTCCATTTCTGTCCACATCGAACGTCGATGAATAAATAAACCCACCACACAATAATATTCCATTTTGTCGGTTATCGGCCATTCCCAGTGTAAAAAAGATTCAAGGATCTGAGTCAATTATTTATTAACCGCAGTGGCAAAATTGACTTCAATTATAAATAAACAAAAGTGCTTTTAAATGTTTTCTCCAAGTGATTTTTCACGAAATAGGGGAATTCATTTTTTAAATATTAATTTTTAACTAAATAGTTGCATTTTTAACCCGAAAAATAGAATTATCAAAAATAGAGTTTAATTTTCCACCAAAAATAGCATTCGTTAAGAAAATTGTTAAACGTCTAACAAAATAATGAAATTTTTAACAAAATAATAATGGCTTCTAATCAAAAATATATTTTTAGATTTTTAAACCAAAAAAGATACATTTTTACGAACAAAAATATGAAAGCAAAAACAATTTACAAAATAAAAAAATTTTCAATCCAAATCGTTTGATATTCTAACTTAAAAGTTTAATAGAACAATTTAATTTTCTGCAACAAAATATTAGTTTTTAACAACAGAATTTAATTTTCAAGTCAATAGTTGAACTTGGAGAAAAATAAGGATGACTTTTTAACAAAATTTTTGAACTTTTACATAACAATTATATTTTTAAATATAGAATAATAATTTTAGTACATAAAAAATAATATAATAAATAAAAATAATACAAAATACATGAATTTTCAACCAAATATTTAAAAAATTTTGAAAGGGAATTTGTTTTTTGACTTAAATTTTGAACTTTTTTGATTGAATTTCCAACCAAAAAGTTCAATGTTTAAGTCAAAAAAAAATTTCCTACAAAATAATTAAATTTTCTACCCGAAAATATGAATTTTTAATCAAATTGTTCAACTTCTAAGATAATAATAAAATTTTCAACCATAAAATAATTACTTTTATCCAAAAAAATATCAATTTTAAAACAAAAATAGAATTGCTGACTTTTAAGTCTAAAAATATAAACATTTAACAACAAAATTAATTTTTTTTAAACAAATTTAATAATTAACAAAAAAGTTAATTTTCCATGAAAAAGTTCATTTTACACAAAAAAGTTAATTTGCAAAAAAAGTGAATTATCAACGAAAAAATATCAACTATTTAAAAAACAGGTTAAATTTTAATGAAAAATTTGAATTTTTAATTTAAAAAAAATGAATTTTCAAAAAAAAGTA
>JAAAKG020169746.1:0-53949 GCA_010014905.2 Druon quercuslanigerum | reverse complement strand
TTAATCAGGAACCAACTAAAGCCTGGCTCAAATACGGGATTAGGGCCCAGCCAGACTCAAAGAGTTTTTCTAGTCATCAGGAATAAAAAGTCTAAGCAGTGCCTTAAAGGGTCTTGATTAGAACTTACTAGTCCAGTTATTCTAGTGGGATTCTGACTACTGCCCAGCTTGAAATGGGGAAAAATGGGGCGATTTCTACATGGGTACCTGATTTGGAATGGATCCGGTAAGTGAATTTATTTTTTGATCGAGAATTTCGCAAAATTATAGAAGAAAAATAACATGATATAATCGAATCGAAAATAAGTTTATTTATAATTTTGTTCTGCTAAGTTTAATTTTTAACTTTTTTAATAACAAAATCATTTTGTTTACAATACGCAATGCGAAAATATTTATTTGAAATATGTTCAATTTTAGGTTTTCAATTCGAAGGATACATTTGGAATTTAAGTAATTGCTCATACAATTTGGAAGACTTGATCAACTAAAAAGTAAAAGCGTTTATATTTGACAATGTTATTTAAAAAAATGTTTCATGTTGATCATCAGAAAATATAAATTATTTAATGATTTTTAAAAGTGAACTGTAGATCCATTATTGAAAATTAAAAAATCATATAATTGATTTTACAAGAATATTTTGAGTATGTTAAAAATTAAGCAATTAACGGAATCATAACTAAATACTTTGATTCTATTACAAATCCTATTCAGATATTTTTTAAATCTAAAATATTGCATTTCTAACTTGAACGTTTCTTGTCATTGCTCTTCTGAATCAAAACAGGAAATTTTTTTATTTTTAAGATTTTTATTGAGTAGACGGGGGAACTATTTCGTGAACAAAAGTGAGATTTATCTTATTTTGCAGTTTAATGGCGTTTAATTTTAATTTGTGCAATTACATGGATTGGTAAAAAAACTAATTTTATAAATTGAAAAAACCTTACCATTAAAAAATTTCCTTTTGAGTTCCTTATAACTTGTATTACATTTAAAATGGATCAATGATTATTTTGCATTTGGACGAAGTGAAAATAAAATAAAATTTTATTTTTGAATCCCAGAGTTTGAAAAAGTCGTGAATTTTACTTTTCTCTTTTAATCTGCATAATATTCCTACCTTTTACTTTTTTAAATATTTTTTACTTGAGTTTATAATATTAAGATCCAGAATTTGTTTCAATAACTTGCCATATTTAAAAATCTGATCTTATCAATTTCGTTACATAAAAGATTTTATTTTTCCTATAAAAACTCAGATAATAAATCCAAAAAATTATAGAAATCATCCAGATTAAGAAGCAAAAATAAGATTCACGATCTTTCAAAAACTCTGCGTTCTTGTTCTGCTTCTTGGTGTGTATTTTTTTTAATAAACTGCGCAAGATCGCTTATATTGCAAGTGACTTTCTCTAGCCCCATTGAAACACCTTATCCGGTATATCGGGATCCGGTAAATCGGGACTACAGTGTATAAATATAAATTATTTTTCGTTAAAATAACAAATTTCTGGACAAAAAATTAGTTAGGCTTCAATTCTTAAATTCAGTTTTAATTTCTTAAAAAGAAAAAATGATTGGTTTGAAGAGTTCAAATTTCTTATTTTCAATTATCAGGATTTATTGTAAAGAGGAAAATGATCAGAAAATTTCTTACTCTATCAAAACGACCATGCTGGTCTTGTTACGGATTTTCTGTGTTTAAAAAGTGGAATAATTTTTCAACTTCTTAAATTACTTGGACTTCCGGGAGAGATCCAGAACAAATTTAATAATAACACATAGATTGCGGCTGATATCTTTTTCCTGGGATGGATAAAACGAACCGGTTTACTTGAGTGCATTTCGTCCATTCTTGGCAGCTTTTATTACTCGCAACACGAAGCCGCAGTTTTTCTAATTGGACGTCGCTATCTGTGAATCTATATTGCCTTTCCTCCCACTTCTTCGACTCTACATCCGACTCGTGGGAAATCGCGTTCGGTCTATCGCTATGGTCCATTTCATTTCGCAGAAGCACGGATGCTATCGAATAACTGCATTTTTCCAAAAACAATATCAGACCGCAATAGAATGAAGCGGGTAAACGATTTCAGATTACGTATTGCTTTTTTCATGCCGGATGAATCGAATCAGTATTTAATCAAAAATACCAAACAAGTTTTATTACTTTCTAGTAAATGAAACAGAATCTTTTAAGCCGCAGGTTTAAAGAACTTTAAAAAACTCATCTGGAGAACCTGAAAAGTATGGGATTGTGAGGGAATTCTTATGTGTCTCGGACTGCTGGACAGTATCAGGAAATTTTGTTTAAATTCAGGTAATTTTTTCGAGAGCGTTCTTAAATTTTTTAAATTTAAATATACCATTAAATAACAATGTTTATTGTAGACTTAACTGAATTTAAAAACCGTTTGAAAAAATTAATTTTTTTTACTAAATATGTTTGTTATGTTTCTTTTTTTGAAAATTCGTTTTCTTTTAATTAGAAAATTATTTTTGACTGCGAACTTAATTATTACTCTTTTGGTTGAAAATTAATCTTTTTCAATTCAAAATTCAACAATTTTTGTGAAAATGCATTTGTTTTATTTAAAATTCATCTTCTTTGTTTAAATATACTTGTTATTTCATTTGAAATAAAAGTCTTTCTTTTCTTGAAGTATCAAGTATCACTTTTTTAACTGAAAGTTTATCTCTTTGATTAGAAATTGAACAATTTGTTTAAAAATTCGTTTGTCTTTCAGTTAAAAATGATTTTTTTAACTGAAAATTTGACAGTTTTTGTTAAAAATTGATCTTTTGTAACTAAAAGTTTACGTATTTTGTTAAAAGTTTTTTTTCTTTTTGTAGACAATGAATCTGATTTTGCAAATTTCATCTTTATGGATTAAAATTAAAATATTTCACTACAAAATTCATTTATTCATTTAACTGTTTAAGCTTTGGTTAAAAATTATTCTATTTATGTTAAAGATTGACTATTTTAGTTCAAAATTGATGTTTATGGTTTTTATTTGAAAATATCATCACTCACTTTATGGTAGAAATTTGATATTTTAGGTTGAAACTTCATCTCTTCGGGTGAAAATTGAACTATTATGTTGGATTTTTTTATGTATTTTGTTATTTAAAACTAATGCCTTTAACGGAATATTTAAAAACGAAACTTTTAGTTAAAAATTTCTCTTTTTCAGTTGAAGATTCATGATTCTAGTAATCAAAAAATTATTATTATAAATTGAAAATTCAACTATTTTGTTGAAAATTTATCATTTTTGTCAAAAAATCATTTAAATTGTTGAAAATTGACCTTTTTGGTTGCAATGACACTATTCCAGATAAAGATTGATTAGTTCATTTGAACATTCGTCTTTTTTGGTTAGAAAATGATCTTCTTGGTAAAAAATTGATCTTGTCGTTTAAAAATTTAACTATATTAGTTAAATTTTCATTTAAGTTGCAAATTCATAATTTTATTTAAAAATTCACCAATCTTTTTTTAAATGCAATATTTCTACTCAAAGAGTTAGGAATTTTAAGCTTTTTAAATTGAATTACTGAATATAGTACCAATAGCACCTACATTCATTTTACTTAAAGGTATATATTTCCCCATTTTCGTCAAAAATCTTCTTATTTCCCCTCTTTCTACGGGTTTCTTCATAAATGAAAAAGTAATTATTTTATTTTTCATATAAAGAATACTGTTTAGATAAATACACATTGAGATATTTACAAGGTTTAAAAAAATATATTTTTGTACAATAAACTCGCAACAATTTATTCTTATTTCTAGTCGATTCTTTCGAGAAATGCGAAATACTCTAATGGCTCAATTTCATGAAAACTTGTACCTGTGAAAATCTTGAAATAGCGATTAAATAAAAATGCGATTTAAGGAAAAATGTAGCTAAAATTGTAAAAGTCAATTAAGGATTACTTTAAAACGGGACTAATGACCTTGACCATTATCGAACTTTGATAATACTCAGCGAACTTAGCAGACGTTTTAAGAGGGGTGAAAGCACTTCCACAATGGGTAAAAACACATTTTAAAAGGAACCCTCCCAAACAAATGGGGTGCGTTGAATGAGGGTTCGTTTCAGTGAAAGTTTTCCCAAAATTTACGACATTAATCAATGTAGGTCTCTTATACACTTGGTGGCACCTCAATCCTAAACCACAAAGCTTCCCTAAATTACCTCGTATTTTGCCTCCCCATTAAACTAATCTCAATAAGCCTGCCATGATTGCTTGTCAATATGTAGCATTATTACATTATTATTATTATTATACATTGTTTCTACAGAACCTGCAAAACCCGAAATATCTTTGAATTTTGAAAAAGAGCCTGGGATTTTTGATTTATTTATCTTTCTAAATGTTTAAAAATTATTTTAATACTTTTCTGATTATTGAAAAATTTAGATTTATAGGAAGTGAGTAAGTTACGCTCTCATGATATAATTGAGCGCGGGAATCTGTTTTTTTTAAATATTAGATATAAATATTGTTTTTTACTATATTAAAAAACTTTGATTGAAATAAAATAATAGTGGGAAGGCCTTCGAAATATGCAATAATGAATAATTTTATGTAAGCAGAAAATTTTTTGAGAATATTAAATTGCAAACAGTACAATGTATAAAAAATCCAAGACAGTAGCAAAACAAGATGCTTATTGAAATATACACTTTTTGATGATACCCATTTCAAATATTTTCTAAACAGGGGATACATGGAGATTTTTTAAAAGAATAGGGAAATACACTCTTCTGAATAAGATAAATATCGTAATAACAATAGCAAATAACTTAAATTTAAACTCTCCAAGTTAATAATGTTTCAAGTAAAAATAGTGTATTTTTATACAAATATAATTTTTCTTAACCAAATGGTTGAATATTCATAAAAAAGATGAACTTTGATCCAAAAATTTTAATTTTCTACCACACTAGGTAAATTTTAAACCATAAATATGTGTTTTCAACTAAAATGATGAATTTTTAACGACAAATATTAATAAGAAAAAAATAGTTAAACTTTCAACCTTTCAGCGAAAAATTCAATGGTTAATATTCCAACCATAAAAGATTTTAGTTTGAAATCAAGAACAGATGAATTCATCAAAAAAAGACGATTTTTTAACAGAATAGTTTATTTTTCAAGCAAAACAGATTTTTTCTTCAGGAGAGAAAAAGAATAGCAACTAATTTGTTAAATTTAAAAGTACAAAATACGAATTTGTACAATACATTTAAAAGTGTGACCCAAAAATATGCATTTTAATTTAAAAAAGTTATCTTTAGCCAAATGTTTTAATTTGATACTAAAATAGTGGAATTTCTAACCCTATAAAGAAAACTTTTTTTAAGAAAGTAGGTACATTTCCAAATGAAAAGACGAATTTTTAACCAAAATGGTGAATCTTCATCAAGAAAAATTTTAATTTTGAATTAATAACAATTTAATTAATCGAAGAAAGACAAACTTTCAACCCGAAAATATAAAATTTCCACAAGCATAGTTCAGATCAAGCTAAATTGTTGAATTAGCAACCGAAAGCATGCATTTTTATTTAAAATTATTATTTTTCTAGCAAAGAGTAAAATTTTCAACCAAATAGATTTTTTCAACGATAAACGATTTTTCAGACATGAAAAGAGATGATTAAATTACGTTGTTCAACTTGAAACAAAATCGTCGAACTGTTAGTAAAAAATAATAATTTCTAACCGATCCGTTGAATTTTTGTTGAGAAATATGAAATTGCTATCCAAATAGTTTGATTTTCAAACCGAAAAAAGGAATCTAAATGGTTAAATTTTTAACCAACTAAGATTTTTGTAGTTTAAGAAGAACAAAATAGTCCATAAAATTTCTGAACTTTTAAGCTACGGATAGTTTAGAAAGGAGACAACTTTTTCAAGCGAAATCATGAATTTGTAAAACGAAATTTAATTTCCGATCAATTAGTTGAATTTCTAACCAAGAAGGACTAATTTTCAAGTATATTCTTCAATATTTGTAAAAATAATTAAATTTTCAAGCATATAATAATATTGTATAAGAAAAATCTTGAATTTTTAACTAAAAATTTAATAGTTGACTTTTCATCCAAAATGAATAGTCCTATTGCTTAGTTTTACGATTTCGTAACCTGCGAATTAAAAAAAATCTTATCTTCATAATTTTGTTATTTTCGTGAATAGTTATGTTTTTAATTTCTGTATTTTACACTATAGTCTTTTTTAACTGACATTTCAAGCTATTAAAAATATCCGAGAGCCTCTAATTGTTAATAGTACATTAAAACTAATTTTAAAGTCCGAGGAAACCAAAAAAGAAAAAAATCTGTTTTCAATAGTAATTTTTAGCGTATCAAATTATTTCCTTCCGAGATTACTTAGAAAAATACTTCAAAAAATCTCAAGGTTCTATAAGAAAGATAATAAACAAAAAAAATTATTAGAATAATGAATCAAAATCTATCTGCTAATAAAAAACATTTAAAATTATTAAAACCTGAAATTTTTTTTATACTTTTGCTCATCTATTTTTTTGCCGCAGATGTTAAATTTGTTGCTGATGTATTTTTTCAGTAGAATGTTCTTAGGTGTTGAAGAGGTTTTCTAAAGGCAGTCAAAAAAATTTAACATAAAAATGCCTAGAAACCTTGCTAAAGAAAAGGCATAACTTTTGGATAAAATGTTTGTTTAATAATCAAGATATAGCCATGTAATATAAAAACTGTTTTAAAATAAATAAAATCCTCTTTTTAGCTAAAATCTAACTATTAATCCGCTTTTTCCAATGTTATTAAAGTTTTTTCTGTAGTAATGGCTTGATAAAAGCCTTTGGATAATTTATTTTCAAATTCCATTTATGCACTGTTCACTTAATGACACCGGTGTTTCGTAAAAATCGATCTGGGCATTCGAGTGGAATAGTCGCGTTGCCGTCAGACGGATGTAAAATGAAAAGGTTGGAGGGACTGGCATCGTACCAAGATGAAAGTGACATGCTGAGATTTATTGATACTTTTTGCTGTCGAGCTTATAAGTGAAATTATTGCTTTCATGAATACGAACATTATTATTTTTTTTCGCATTATTCCAGCAGTCAAATAATTTAATGCTTAAAATATTTTTGGCTACTATTTATCTCCAGATTTTAAAAATCATTGAGAACTTTTCTATAGTTATTATTACATAAAAGGAGTATTGTATTGATTAAAAAAGATAATCTCACCAAAAAAATCTACGATGGAAAACACAAACAAAAAAAACTAATTTCAGTTTTAATATTTTTTGTAAATTAGTAAAATTACAGAAATTTTTAGAATTTATTAAAAGGAGAAAAATGATTACTTGGCGTGATTGTGATTATTTAGAAAAGGAGGAATGCCGATATTTTTTTGATTATTGATGTTTTTGATAAGATTCAAATTTTTAATCGGGAAAACCTGAGGAACTTTATTTAGGACCGGAAATTATGTTCAATCGCCGAAAAACCTATTATTATACACTATATCTTCTTTTTACTTTTCAGTTCGAAATCAGAAAGAAAAGAAAATCTTTTATTGATTTCATTGATTCTATATAAAATGAGTTAGGATGAAAGCATTTTTTCAATTTTGAAAGAAGTAATTACGAAAAGAGTGCAAATTTCAATCTTTTCCTGAAATTTAAATTGTATTTCATAAAATAAAATTTTTACACCGTTGGAACAAAAATGTTGAAGAAATTCGAAGACATCTCGCTAGTCGGAAAATAATTATAAAAGGGAAGGCAGTATGGGTGATTGACAAAACGTTCACTTCTAAAATTATGTCAGTAAAGTATATACATCAAAGCACAATTTACTAGAGCTTTAAAATCTAAAGCGATTTTGTTGAAAATTATGAAGAAAAATGAAACCAGTGTGTGGTAGTTGAACCACACGGCAGAAGTGAAACTTTGATGGATCAACTCTTAAATTTTTTGAGAGGAATCATCATGAGTTTTGAGAAGATGGCATGGTAAGAGAGTGGAAAGAGAAAAGAGAAGGAGAATTTACAGATTTTGCTTAGTCTGGCAGTAGTGGGGATATTGAAGAGGATTCTACAGAACAATTGCGAAACGTCGCGCAAAAGGAAGCAGTGCACAGAGAAAGAAGGTATCGAAATACATGTACTTGTTTGGGTGAGAGAGAGGGGGGTGGGGGAGATTTCCATTTGTTTGCTCGGTCGTTTTTTTTTAATTCACTCCTGTCCGAAAAGAAGTTTCACTTCAAAATTCATAAAACATTCCTTACATTTCCAATACACATTATGGTAAAAATATTATTCCAAATATCATTTTATGGTACAATATATTTTTTATGTATGGCAAATTATAGTTAGACGTTATTAAAAATTTTAATGTAGAAGTAACTTTTTTCATCGTTCAATTATTGCTATTTAAAAAAAATTATTATCAATTAATAAAAAAAAAATAATATATTTTCTACTTTTCTTCAAAGGATTTTTTTCCAAATAAAATTTCTGCCATACTGTGTTATCACGATTTGATTTTCTGAGAACAAAATAATTTTTTGGATCAAACGTGTTTCATCATTACTGAACATCCCCATGTCTCGAGAGCTAGTTTTTATTTTCACAAAAAAATGTTAAATACGTTTTTTAAACGCTATCAAAAGCCAACTTTGAAAACCTTTGAAAATGTTATTCTTGACATTCTCGGTCGATTTTATCGAAATTGGTTAATGTTTCTTACAGAAAACCTGGCTAATCCGTATTTAGAAATTTATTTATTTTTAAATTTAAAATTGAAGTTTTCATCGCCATCGGCAGATGGTGGTCCATAATTTATTAGGTCGGATGTGAACATTGGATTTATTTCTCAATAGTGATTTCGATTTTACATCTGGTTTTCTCGCTCATTTGAAAAATTGCCACTTTGTTGGTTATTTAGTTCCATATTGCCACCCATCGTTTATCAGTTCAGACTTTGATTTAGGATAAGTTTTGCACTTGTAAATTAATAATTTTTTAATAATAAAAAGACATCTATACAATTTTCTGCCAAAAAATGTGACCAGGAAAGAATCGGGAAAATCCGGAATTTTCAAATTAGTTGATCGTTAGACACCTAGTTACTCAAGATTTGCGATCCCTTCTTTAAGAATCAAGTTTTCTCTAACTTTTTCAATGCATCGAGTTTGAGCTTTCTCATACTTTATTTCTTGCGGTAAACTTGAAGGTGGTTGGTGATAAAAAATTCCATAAGCTTGCTCTGCCGAGTTTTGGTTTGCAAAGTACTTTCCTCTTTTTTTCACCTGCGGGTGGTCTCGAGAAATTATTTCTGACGACACGCTGTATCCTCGCTATCAATGGTGAAAATTTCATTAACATTCATCGTTCCCGCAGCTGTAATAGGCGACCCGACCCTTGGTAAAAGCTTCATAACTGCAGGACGAGCTTGCGAAGCGTTACGATATTTTAACGAGGAAACTAGATCGAGCTACTTCCATTTATTTTAGTATCGATGTTGCAGAACAATTGGTCTGGATTGAAAATTACTAAGGAAAAGCTCGTGATTGCAGAAGCTACATTAATTATTGAAATGATAATGTTAGTAATATTAACATCCTTCTAAAATTGTTTAGATTATTTTAATATAAAATAGGCTGATTTATAATTAAGAATGCATCAGAGTGACAACTGAACTGAGGAAGTGGGAAGCCGGTAAATTATAGGAAACTTTTAGGTGGACTGGTAATTTTTTTTCATTTTCAGTAAAAAACCTCAAAGTTCATAAAATAATTCTTTATTTGAATTTTAACAGCAGAACATGATAAAACGTTTCTAATGGTAAAAAATGCCTGCAAACATATTTTCCCTGCTTTCAAGCAAATTTTCCGTTATCTCGCTTATTAGGCTTTTTCCTTAAATTTGTAGGAATAATAAGTACAATTACAAATTCCAGAAAATGAAATTTTGCGGCTTTTGAGAACCCTTTTTCGAAATGGGCAATGATGTAGTCTTTTAACTATAAATATTCCGTTTGATGCTTTTTTGTTCTTCGGGAAAGAACAATATTTAGATTTTTTTGGCAATAATTTTTTTCTCCTAAAAAACAAAAAAATAGCGGAAAGAAAATATATTATGAGTAGAGTATATCAATCTTATCTATCGTTTATAAAAATTGTAGAAAATATTTATTCTTCTTTTTTTCAAAAAACCAAAATAACTTGACCGTTTTTTTATTATTTTTAAAACTTTATATATCGTAGATATATAATTATATATCGTAGATGAAAAAAATTTTATCACCCAGTGATTTTTGAATTTTGAAGCTGAAATTAATTAATCTACTGCAGGAAGTTGATCCTTCAGGTTCCTGGTTAGAGATGCTGGATTGAAAGTTCAAATGATTTTGGTTGAAGTTCAGTTTTTTATTTATTTAATAATTAAATTATTTTAATAAAATATCATTTATTATTCAACTCAACTGTTGCGTTAAAAAAGTGTCTTGGGAATCACAATTAATCTCATTCGGTTGAAAAGTCAACTATTATGTTGAAAATGAAATATATTTGAACTTGATATCTGAGGAATTGAAAGAATTTTATATTGAATTCAATATGGTACCTATTTATTAATTTTACTTTAAAAAAAATTATTTTTACATTTTCGTGAAAAATTACTCTATTTCTCATTTTTTGAGAACATTTTTAAATATGAAGTCTCTACTCGCCAAAAAAATTATATTTATTCGTGTTGAAAGTTTTTTGTTACTTAACTTATTTATTCTTAAACGAATAAATTAGGAACTTTTTAATTAAAATGTTATTAAAATTTAATTGGGGAAAAAATAGAAGAATTCAAGTGTTGCGGTCTTAGTTGTCAATTTTTTTTTATAAATTCATTTATGAACATCATTACTTCATGCAGTTTAAACTTTTTAATTTTATTAAAGGGAAAAATTTTTGAGAATCCGTTAATACCTAGAAAATGACCGGGAATGTATTCGTTATCATAAGTGGCCTACGTGTTTCGTGAAGTGTGAATTTTTTGATAATAAACTCTATTCATGTTAAATAGATAGGTACTCGTAATTATAATTTGCCGGATTAAGAGTGAAAATAACCGATGTCATAAATTTGAGTGGCATTTCTGTTTTTAATTTAAAATCAACGTGATAATGGCTACACTAAAATTAGTTAATAATGGAAAATATTATCGGTTTGGGTAAAATGAATTTATTCCACTGCACATTTAAACTCTGCTTCATATTTTCGTTCCATCGAGAGATGAAAAATTGTCATTGGATTTCTACTGGGAAAAGCTATATGAACCATTTGGAAGCGATTGGACAATCGTGACTACGTGCCTGCATTGAACGGTCCGAGACTTCTTCCTTAGTCAACAATTTCATTGAAACACTCAACGAGGGCAAAAGCTAGGATCTCTGGGAAGCGTTTATTTGAATTCTTTTCATATATTCAATTTTATTTCTTAGCAGAATCTCCAGATTTCAAAATATTCCATTTTCATCTACTCGGATAAAGGAAAAGTTCTTAGACGTCTGACCAAAAATTATTTTTTTAATAATAGTAAAGTTACAGCAGCTTCAGGGTAGCCACGGTACATGAAAGACCTGGAGATCATGGAAAAGTCATTAAAATCATGGAAAATTCAGGGATGAAAAAAAAATTATAAAACTTAGGAAATTTCTGTTGGAAAAACTTTAAATAAATATCAAGAATGACCAGGGCTGCCACACAAGCACTTTTAGTCACTTTTTCGCAAATCACTTTTCTGTTACTGCTTGTTAACTTTTGTCACTTTTTGCAATAAAAAGATCATTTTAGCCACTTTTTGTTTTATAAATGGTATGGTATTCATGCCTAATCCTATTGCTAAAAATTTGCTTGAATTATTTTGATATGTTTCGGGGTGTTTTGAAAGATTCTTTTAAAGTTTTTCATACATAATATTGATAATTTGCAGGGATTTTACAGGAATTTTAAGTTTGTAAAGTATTTTTTTTAAGTTCTAAGGAATTTTTAAAGAGTTAAAGTGTTTACAGGCGATTTAAAAGATTTTAAAGGATTGTAAATATTTTAGAGAATTTCGAAAGATATCAACGATTTTTTGTATAGATTTCAATAAATTGAAATGGTTCCGAAAGATTTGATAAATTTAAGAGTATTTTACAAATTTCCAATGAATTTGAAATAGATTTCAATAAATCAAAGATATTCCAAAGTATTTTAAAGATTTTAGGGTATTTAAATTATTTAAAAGGATTTAAACAAGTTTTTAGAATCTCCTCGGACTTTAGAAGATATAAAATCATTTTATGAGACCTGTAAGGTTTTGGGATAATCAAAAAGATTCCAAAGGATTTTACAAGATTTCGGAGAATTTGAATGCTTTAACAGAAATTTAAAAGCGCTTAAGGTATTTTGATCAATTTTCCATGATTTCAGGAAATATTATCAGACTTCACGCAATCTTGCAGAATTTTATAATATTTAATGGCTTTTAATAAGTTTGTTCAAGAATGAAGTTTCGAGAGATTTAAAAATATTTTGGGGCATTTAAAACTATTCTCCAACGATTTTTAGATTTATTCAGCAATTTATACAGTTTGAAATAATTTCAAATATATTTTTTAAATATTTTCAAATATAATATATATATTCAAGGCATTCTTAAGAGCATTAAAAAGTTTCGAGGTATTCCATAACACTTTACCGGATTTGGAATGTATCCAAATATTTTAAAAGATTCCTAAGTATTTTCTAAAAATTTCAATAATTAGAAGGGATTTCAAAGGTTTTAAGATATTTTAAAAGGTTTTAAGGGATATTACCAAATTGCTAAGGATTTTAATTCTTTGAAGGCTCCCAAGATACTTTAATAAATTTTCACAGCTTTAAGGAAATATCATCAGATTTTATGATATTTTACGGAAATATATAACATTATAATTGTTTTGAAAGAATCCCAATCTACATTAAAGAGTTTGAATATTTTTAGGATACTAGATCTACATTATAGGTTTTATTTTACTGTAGGTACATTTAGGTTTGTTTAAAGTAAAAGATTCCAAGGAATTTTTAAAAAATTAATTTCGTGATATTTTAATATTTTATAAAGTTTTAAATGATTCCAAAACCCATTTCCAAACGCTTTAAAAATTTCAAGAAATTGTAAAGGATCTTAATGATTCTAAGGGATTCAAGAAAGATTTCTTGTGGTTTTAAAGAATTCGCTCACATTTCCGAAGAGATGGATTTTGCCAGACTTTTGGGAATTTCCATGATTTTAAGAAAGCTTAAAACCTTTCAAGGTGTTTCAATAAATTCTCCAGGATTTCAGAAAATTTAATTCGATTTCATAAAATTTCACGGGATTTTATAATATTTCGATGGCATTTAATGAATTTATTCACACTCAAAGAGGTATTTTGTAGATATTCAAAAGCTTTGAAGAGATTTGAATGTGTTTATTGCAATCCATTTGTATTCATTTGGAATTAACCCTAAATTCATATTAATTTACCCTGAATTTTTCCAAATTCTTTCGAATTCTCTCAGTTGTTTTGAATTTATTTGAATTCTTCAAAATTCAATAATTTGCACTTAAGTCAATACATTTGTAAGATTTTTTTAGTTTTTATGTAATGCATTCTAAAGCCTGTTAAACTCACATAGAATTCTAAAATATTTCATCAAACTCTTTTAAATACCATTGAAATTTTCAAAAAGTATTTTAAACCGACTGAATTCAATTAATTTTTGAACAAGAAATATGAATTTTCTAACCTGATAGATACATTTCCAATCCAAAATGACTAATTTTTAATAAAACATTAGCATTTTCTATCAATAAAGATCACTAAACTATTATTAAAACCTTCAACAAGAAATTGAACCTTCAATATTTTAACAAATAGCCGTATTTTTAATCTTAAAAAAAAAATATTTAAATTTTTAGTTAAAAACACTAATTTTTCACGAAAAATGGGTTATAAACACAAAAGAATGATTTAACTACACCAAAATGTGAACTTTCAATCAAAAATTCCAGTTTTAACCACGTAATTGTATTTTCTGTAAAAAAAAGTAAATTCTTAACCCAAGGATATGAATTTTCAACATAAGAGTCCAATTATGTCTCATCTTTCGAACATGTAGTGTATTAAAAAAAGAATTCTTAACGAAACATGCAATACCTCACATTTCAATAAAAAATATTTTAATCTATAATCAAAAACAATTGAGTTTCTCCTTAACTGCCTTAAAGCAAGAATATTTGTATTTACTTATTGTTTGTTTTAATTCATTAAAAATTGAAGCGAATAATAATAATAAAAAACAAGAAAAAGAAAAAGTTTGTTGAAAAAAGGACAAAAAAAGAATCCATAAAAAAAAGGGTGAAAATTTCACAGAAGGCCCATAATCTGTTAAGCTAATTTGCTGGCTTTTTTAATCTTTAAATTATATGAATGTTTTCAAATGAAAAAAAAATGTTTAAAGAATGTATGCTGAACGTATGCTCATCTTGCTCAGATCTCTTCTATGCACTGCTTTTAGGTAGTGTTAAAAAGTCTCTTTGCTCAAAAAAGAAAAAGGGACATTTAAAATCCTAAATAGTATGGAAACAAAGAAATTTTTAGGGAATAATAATGCAAGATGTGATATTGATACAACGAGTACTAATATTTTCTTATCTTATGGTCTTGTTAAAACAAGTAAAACTGATTATCCTTTACGACCAGTTATTTTAACAATAGGCTCTCCAAGTAGAAAATAGGAAGAGTTATTAAACAATATTATTAAAAAATCAATAAAAATGTCCAAAACCTTGATAAAAAATAGTTATTCTTTTTTTAAATTAATTCAAAATGTAATAATACATTTGGATCACATTTTTGTGTCTTTTGATATAATAGCTATGTTCCCAAATATGCCCTATAAAAAAGTTTAAAATGCAATATTTAAACGTTGGGAATTGATTAAAATCAATACCAAAATTCCCAAGAAACAATTTCTAGATGCTATTGAATATATTTTTTTATTCTGTCTATTTCAAATTTAATAATAATCTCTATAAACAAAAGTTTGGAACCCCCAAAAGTTTGAAAGTTTGGATCAGTTTTGTCTCCAATTTTAGCTGAAATCGTTATGGAGGATTTGGAAAATGAAGTTTTTGAGAAAATTGATTTTATTATTTATTTTTATGCCAGATATGTTAATGACTCAGCACTTATTGTTTATAAGAATAAAGAATATGACCTTAATTAAAACTGATGAAAGATAGATAATCACAGATTGGCATAGGAAAAATATTTTTTCAGGAAGAACACTTAGGAAGATAGGAGGTGTTAAAAACTTAATTGATAGATCCCTCAAGTTGTCAAATCCAATTTTTCATTAAACTAATATTGAACTATGTAAACAAATTTTGTTTCTTAACCACTATCCTATTGATTTTATTGAAAAACATGTGCATAACTGGATACATTTAAAAACATAAATAACAAAAGAAATACGAGAAATAATGAAGAATACAATACTTTCAACACTGTTGTTCTTTTATATTTTGGTAAAATCTCGAAAATCTTGAAATCAATGTTAGGTAAATTAGGTTCGCATACCATATATAGAATTCCTTTTACGAGAAATATGATATAAGATACATATGACACGCTAGACAAGAAAGGTGTAATTTATAAGGTTAATTGCAAAAACTGTAATGCTGTATATATAGGGCAGGAACATGAAAATAATTTTCATAGAAGTCCTAAATATCACTCAGTCCCCTCAAAGCATAAAATTACACGGTCAGGACTTAAATTTAAATGATATTAAAATTCCTTGTCATGAGAGAAATAAAAAAAAGAGGGAATTCATGGAGATGTTGTTTATAAATAGAGAATGAGATAGAGCCATTAACTTAAAAAGGGACCTCTTTAGATACAGCAAGGTATGGGATACAGTTATTAATTTTTTTGAACAATCATTTTCTCACTTAAGATATAGACTATATTAGAATTTTAGATTATATCCATTGAAATATTTTCTTTTCAGGTTACATCATCTTTCTTTTTGATACCTTAGTTTATCCTATAAATTACTTCCTGATGAGGAGGTCTAAATTGGTCTTGAAACATGTTGGTCCCCAAGTAGTATAAAAAAGACGGAGAAAGGGAAAGTCTCTAAGAAGCCGGAAAGTGAGATAGTTTGGAAATATGTTTTTGAATGATTGAATCTTTTTCATGCTCTTTTGCATTAAATTATTCTTGTGAAAATGGGTTGTTTTTCAATCTTAAAATAAAAAATTTGCAACAAAGAAACTAAACAAGTGATTCGTTCCAATCTATAGGTTTTGCTTATGAATATTTTTTTATTTCCTTTAATTGAGTTGTAAATGTTTGTAATTCAATTTCATGGAAGAAGTCTTGTTATACTTAATTTTTGTATTAATAAAATATGAACAATTCTAATCAAACACATAATAATATTTTTAATGTTAGCAATTTTTAGAAATGTATTATGTTTGGATTATTATTTTCCAATATTTTTGATAATATAATAATCTAAACACATTGGATCTGAATCAACCAAAAAAGAAGTGTAGTAATTTGTTGAGTGTAGTTTTATTAGTAATGACGGAGTAGTTATCAGACCAGAAGTTGGCGAGTTGTGATTGGCGGAACGTGCTGGACACTTTAGCTGTCAGCTTTGCCTTCCTGCACTCGCCATGATTTGATAGCTCCATTAACCAGTTCGTATTCGTGGTATCTGTTGCTTGGGATTAGTTTAACGATGAGAACGGCGCGACAACCGAACATTCGGCAATCCGACGAACATGTTATTAAAAAGATTATTGATCTTTCCGCTGAGCTAATAAAATTTTTTATTTATTTTTGTTTTATGGAATGAACTATGAATGGATTAAAGCTTTCTGTCCAATTTTGGTTGCCTCCGACCATGTTGACTGCTCAGGAATAATTTCAGGCTTCAGATTCTTACCCTTAACCCTCTTTTTCTCTTTTTTTAAAAAGAATTCTCCTTTTTAACTTTGTTTCCAGAAACTTTTCATTTCCTCGTTTCTTTGTTTGAATGCGAACTGTATTAATACAACCCTATCGAAAAAATACAACTTTTTGGGGTTGAAACTTAATTTTTGTTGGTTAAAAAGTATGTTTAATTTCGAGTTCAGAATTAATCAATTTAGATTAAAAATTGTAGTATTTCGTTTGAAAATTAAATATTTTCTTGAAAATTTATACCTTTTTTTTTAATTCATATTTTCAGGGAAAATATTCAACAATTTTGTTATACGTACGTCTTTTTTATGGAAAATTCGTTTTTTGGGTTAATTCAAAATTCAACTATTTGGTTAAAAATACAACTATTTCGTTTGAAAATTTATTGTTGTTTGCGGAAAATCATCCTTTTTTGAAATTCTAACTCTTTTGTTATAAACACATCTTTGTGGTCGAAGATTCAACTTTTTTCATAAATTAGTCTTGTTTTATAGAAAACTTTTCCTTGTCAATTAAAAATTCAATTATTTACTGTAAAATGCATCAGTTTTTCGTGGAGGTTTAATAATTTTTATTTGAAAATTAGATCATTTGGTTAAAAAAATTTATTTTTCATCTTTCTTGGTTGAACATGAACCTTTTTATCGAAAATGCAAACATTATGTTATAAATTCATCTTATTGGTTGAGACTAAATCTGTTTTTTCGTACAATCATCTTCTTTAATAAAAACTTTCCCTTTTGAATAACCACTTCAATTTTTTGGTTGTTTTTATACGAGCTTTAATAGTTTTTATTTAAAAAATCGATCATTTGGTGAAACATGAAATCTTTGTGATATTTTTATTTGTTGGTTGAAAATCTAATTTTTTGTTTTAAATTCAACTATTTTGGTAAACAGGGCAAAAATTCGAATGTTGTTTTGTATATTTTTCCGTTTGAATAGAAAATTTGGCTAAAAAATTATAGGTTTTTTTGTAGAAAAGTCATTTTTGGGTTTGTATGTTAAAAATTATACTTTTAGTAAAAAATTTATCTATTTGGTTAAAACCTGTAATATTTCATGAAAAATTTGCATCATTTGTTTGAAAGATTAACTATTTGGTTGTTAACGTGACTGCTTAGATGAACAAATTTTAATTAACTATTGGGTTGAACATTCATGTCTGTCGGATAAGAATTCACTTTTTTGTTGAAAATTGATATTTACCGTTATAAAAGTCAATTTATTTCAACAAAATTCAATCTTAGTCTTAAAAACTCAAATTTATTTTAAAAATTTGTCTTTTTGGTTAAATTAAGCTATATCAGATTTTGAAGAAAAATCTTTTCTAGCTAAAATATCAACCATTACCTTTTTTGATGAGAATTTTTACAAATATTTATCTCTTTATTTGAAAGGTTAAATATCGTTGTTTCATTTTTTTCTTAAAAATTAATTTTTTTAGGTAAATTGAATGTATTTTATTGCAAATGTGTCTGCTTTTGAAGGAAATTAATCTTTTTGGTTAAAATATTTTTTTTTTTGAAAATTCAACAATACTTTGATAAATCTTGCAGTAATTTATTAAAAATTCATTCCTTTAGTTGAAGATTCATCTTTTTGGTTGAAAATTAAATAATCATTGATTGAATGTGTATCCATAATTTAGTAACATTTTATTTTTGTGGTTAAAGATTAATCCTTTTGTTTACATATTGGACTATTTTATTTAAATTCATCTTCTATCATTTAACTTAACATTTTCTATTAAAATAAAAAACTTGTTTTTTTCCTATAATATGAAGTGTTATATTTAAAAAAGTCAAGCTTTTTGGTTCCGGATTCAACTATAATTGGTTGGAAAGAAAACTACTTTGTTAAGAATTAATTTTATTATTAAATAAACTATTTTGTTAGATTTTTCTTTAGAAAATACTTATTTTTAACTTAAAATTTCAGTGGAAATTTATATACATGGTTAAACTACTTTGTTAAAGTATTATTTTCTAGGTTGAAGATTCATAATTTCAATTAAAAATTCATCATTTTTTGTTGAAAAATAAACTTTCTTGTTGACTATTTTTTTTTAATTAAACTCGGCACGTTACTTACAATATTTTTACTTAAATTAATTTACTCCCCTAATTTCGTGAAAAAACCACAAAATTTTCAATCTTTTGAGATATAAATTGAGTATAAAGTCTAATATACGTTGTCTAATGACATTTGTTTATCATAGTTGCGAATCTAACAATGCTTTGACTATTCAACAATGTACTCAAGCTTCTATGACAGGAGCATACAACTATACAATGTAGCCTGAGACATGGTTCCCTACGCGCTTAGAACTGAAGCATTGTGAACAATGGCCATGATGTCCCTGCAAGCCCACGAGTTTCCGCTAACTTTAACCAAAACTATTTATCAAACTAACACTATGCTATGTTAATACCTTAAGAAGAGCGCGTACCACGTGTCTTGTATTGCACACTTAGAAAGCTTACACTCAATTGTCATAGGAGCCGCGCAAAAGCTACGCCACTCTGCCAGGGGGGGGGGGGGAGGTTTTCTTAATGATTTGGGACGATTTATAAAACTTTTTTGAAGTGATTGGAAGAATTTAAATTAATTACTTTATTTTACAATTAAAGCATCTAAATATAGAATTCACACTGTTTCTCCTGTTCTCCTTTTTATCGTTTATATAAAGAATTCCTCTCTTCTGGTTTGATCGCTCAACTGGAAACTAAATTAATACAAGTAGAACATAGTAAGGAAATCCAACTTTTCTTTATAGAAAGTCAATTTTTTTTTAAATCGCTTTTGGTCAAAAATTCTTCAACTTGGTTGAAGATTGAACGATTTTATGGAAATTTCTTCCTTTAAGTTTAAATTCATCTTCTTAGCCCAAAGTTTAACTTAACTATTTTTAGCTGAAATCATTACAAAAGCTAATAAATTTTAAATAAATAAAAGTATTTTAGGGTAATAGTAATAGTAATATAAAAATTAGGGTCTTAATAAATTCAAGGGATGTTTAAGATTTTAGAGTATGTTCGACTATTTCAAAGAATTTTGTTAGAGCTTTAAAAAGTTTTGAATAATTTCAGAAACTTTTAAATGACTATTAATATTTGAGGTTGTTCAAAATGTTTCTAAGGAATTTTTAGTAGATTTCAATAATTTGAAAATATTCCAAATTTTAAAGAGCTTTCAAAAGTTTCAAATGAATTCAGAACATTTCAAAGCATTTTAAATATTTGGGGTATTTTAAAAGATTCAAAGTAATTTTCAAAACATTGCAGAATTTTCTAGGAATTTCCAAAGCTTTTGAATGATTTTATTGTGTTTAAAAAAATGTTCCTGGGATTTTAGAGAATTTTCTAGAGTTTCGAAATATATTAAATGATTTTATAGGACTTATAATTTTTTATAACAGTTTAAAAGATTTTACAGAATATTATTCGACTTTCAATGTTTAGTAATTTTATGTTTTTTTAAAAGCTCTCGAGGTATTTTATTAAATTTTTCAGGATTACAAGATATGTTAGATTGTATTCTAGGCATTATCAAAGATTCTGAATTTTTAAAAATGTTAGCATGTTGTAAAGTATTTCAAGAAATGTTATTCTTTGAACTAAATTAATACAAGTAGAACATAGTGCGAAAATCCAACTATTCTTTATAGAAAGTCAATTATTTTTATTAAATCGCTTCTGGTCAAAAATTCTTCCACTTGGTTGAAGATTAAACTATTTTGTGGAAATTTCTTCTTTTAAGTTTAAATTCTTCTTCTTAGCCGAAAGTTTAACTTACCTATTTTTAGCTGAAATCAGTACAAAAGCTAAAAGATTTTAAATGATTAAAAATATTTTAGGGTGGTTTTAAAGATTATACATTTTTTCAACGGTCTAATAAATTTCAAGGGATCCTAAAGATTTTAGGGTATTTTCGAAAATTTCAAAGAATTTTTAGTAGATTTCTATAATTTGAAAATATTTCAAATTTTAAAGAGCTTTTAAAAGTTTCAAATGAGTTGAGAACATTTCAAAGGATTTGAAATATTCGGGATATTTTAAAAGATTCAAAGTCATTTTTAAAAGATTGCAGAATTCTCTAGGAATTTCCAAGGCTTTTGAAAGATTTAATTGTGTTAAAAAAATGTTTTCTGGAATTTTATAGAATTTTCTAGAGTTTCAAAATATATTAAATGATTTCATAAGATTTATAATTTTTTATAACGTTTTAAAAGATTTTATAGAATATTATTCGACTTTCAATATTCAGTAATTTTATGGTATTTTAAAATCTCTCGAGGTATTTTAATAATTTTTTGAGGATTACAGGAAATATCATCAGATACCATTCTAGGCATTATCAAAGATTCTGCATTTTTTAATATTTTAGGATGTTGTAAAGTATTGCAAGAAATTTTATTTTACTTAGATAATTTAAAAAGATTTTAAAAAGCTTAAAAGATGTTTTAACTGTTTTGTTAAAAACTTCTATTTCTGGGTTGAAAATTCTATTACATTGGCAGAAAATTCCACTTTTTGGTTGAAAATGAATTTTTGGGATAAAAATTTCAAATTTTCTGTAGAGAATTTACATATTTGGATTTAAAGTTTAAAAATTTCGTTGAAATTTTTTTCTCTCTTAAATAAAAATTCTTCTTTGGATACAAATTCATTTCTTCTGTTCGGAATGTTACCTTCCTTAGTTCAAAAATAATCTGTTTTAGTTCAGGATTCGTCTATTTTGTCAAAATGTCATCATTTTAGTTGAAAATTCAACTATTCTTTTTAAAATTTAATTACTTTTTTACAATTCAAAGGAACATTTTGCGAAATATGAATCGTATTTTATTTTTGAAAGTGTACTCCAATCAAGTTACAAAACTGCACATTTTAAGCCATAAACCAACTCCCTATCATTATTTCTGTTCAAGATAAGATTTTGCAGATAGCGGTCTGTAATTAGCAAATAATTTTATATTTCGAAATTTTGAAAACTAACTTGCATTCATGAGACCTTAAAAAGCGTCTGTAAGTTTTTTCAGATTTTAAAAAAAATTCCAGCTCGTTTTGGGAAGTCTCGAAAGTCGAAGCTAAAAAAAGTGCCTTCAAAATCTCGTTTTTTGACACGATTTACATCAGCGCTAACGTAAAAAATTTGGTAAAACAACCATATACTAGAATTTTCTGCGATTTTTTTATAACGAGTGGTGAGCGTTCAAAGTGAGGGTCGCATACTTTTGACGCCGACTTTAGCATACGGGGCACCAACCATCTTGCTTGCCGAGACTAAGTAGAATATGTTGACGGCAGCCATACTTTTTTTCAGTGGTTGGTAAATTCTTCTTAAAATATATCTACGTGACAATAAATTTAAACTTTTTTTTGAAAATTTATCCCTTTTGCTTGCAAGGTTAGCTATTTTGTTGTAATGCAATTTTTTCTTGAAATTTGTACCACTTGGTTAAAAGTTAACCTTCTTTGTTGTAAAGCAATTTTTTTTAAGATTTATCATTTTAGTTCATTTAATTATTTGGTTTAAATTCAACTATTTTATTTAAATTTCTTCTCTTTTATTGAAAATTATACCGTTTTCTTAAAAATTCGTCTTTTTGGATATAAATAAGTCCTTTTGTTTTGGAAATTCAACTGTCTTCTAAAAAAATGGACTTCTTGCGTTGAGAATTTAACTATTTGCTTTAATAATCCTCTTGTTTTAGTTAAGTTTGATCTTTTTCATGTAAAATTTTAACCAATTGCTGGACAATTTTTTTATTTTTGGATTGAACATACAACTATTCGATTAGAAATTGAACTAAATGGTAGTCAATTTAGATATATTGTTGAAAATATATCCCTTTTCCTTGACAGTTAAGCTATTAGATTGTACATGCATTTTTTTGTTTATTAATTAATTTTTGTTGTTAAAAATCTGTATTTGTAGTTTGAAAATTTAACATCTGAAGATTCAATTATTTAAAAAAAAATGAAACTGTATTTTTTTTTATAATCTGGCCTTTTGTTAGAAATTTATTCTTATGTAGTTGAATTCCTGTCTTAAAAGTATTTTGGGCTGTGAAGTCTATTAAAATATTTTTTGCATTTGTTTTAATTTATTTCGGGCATTGACCAAATAAAGTCAATGACAACATTTTGACTCAAAAAGGGATGGATGCAAAAATATTTTCAAAATAGCGTGACATAGTTTATGAACGTGCCTATAAAAAACAATCTTCTCTAATCAGCTTAAAGGGGTAAAATATCATTTATTTTAATATTCAAACTGACTTTAAAGGAATGTGAATGACGTGAAGAGAAGTTGACGTCGACGTGTGTGTTTTGTCGAGATAATTCTCTGGGGAGTTTATCCAGTCGCGTTATGTAAAAGGGCTATCCATCAAGTGCCGAGGACAAGAGCATCTCTTGATGCATATCGTGAATCAGGAAAAGCAACCTTCGTGGTCGAACTGGTTACAAGAATTACCTCGATATTTTTAATCAAACCAAGACAATCTTTTGCAGAAAAACTTTTTTTAATGAAAAAAGTAATTATTCGAGATTAAAATTAAAACTTTGTATGAAGGATTGTGCATAAATTACATAAAGTCTTTTAAATATGCAGATGAAGTGCGTAAGCAAATAGTAATTTTACATCTTTTTTTCTTTTTTTTTTTGCTTTGATAATTTTAAACAGTTAAGTAGACTATTGGCGGACAAAAACAATAACAGTTGGTAATATTAATAATTGGTTAGAAAAAAACTGCAATTTTATCGTTTCTTAAGGGCCTAAAATAGAGTATACCTTAGTCTGATAATTATAATCAAAATTTTCATTTATTTATGGCACCCTTCACAGTCTTTCCCTTTGTTCCCTGTTTCCTGTCTTTTCAACTTAAATTCGAAAAGAATTAATAAACCCCAATAAGAACACCCAACTATTTTAAGTTAAAAGTTCTTTTTTTGGGGGGTTGAAAAGTCTGCTGCTCAATTTTTGATTAAGAGCTCATATTTTTGCCTAAGAATCATATTATTTATTTTTAAACATAATTATGGTGTTGAGAATAAAGTTATTTTTTTAAAGTCATTCCTGTTAGTTAAAAATTCAACTTTTTTCAAATTCTTCTTCTTAGCTCAAAAATTAAAAAATTTCACTAATATTTGGGTTCATTTTACAAGTAATTTTTTTAGTTGAAAATTTTTCGAACATTTTTACTTTTTGTTTTTAAATTTATCTTTTTTTGTAGGAATTTCACCCTTGTGGTAAAAAAATTCAACTGTCTAATCAAAAGTTACACGGTTTTGGTGGAAAATAAACTTTGACAGTTCCTTAAAAATTAATGTATGCGGTCAAAAGTAGAACTACCTCGTTACAAATTAATTTTTTGATCCATATCCATATTTCTGGGTTAAAAATTTAACTGCAGTGTAATCATTTTCTTTTTTGTATGAAATTTATTATTTTAAAATGAAAAATGTATTCCTTTTGGTTGAAAAATTAATTATTTGTTTAAAAGTTTAACTGTTTTGCGTAAAGATAGTCTTTTAGCTTGAGAATTAAAAATTTTGGATGAAATTATTTTTGTTTTTTGACTGCATAATTTTCCTGGTTTACATTTAGTACACATTCACAATAAATATTTTTTTATAATTTAAACAAAAAATTCTGTAAGACATTCAAATGTTTCTTCCGTGTTAGCTATGTTTTTTTCTTTTGCTTTTTTCTTCAATGTCTTTCTTCAATCCCTCCAAGAAAACAATTACACACCCCTAGAATCTTTATCCTCCTCTCCTTTAACTTTCTTCACTATGGTTAACACTACTACTTTTTTCCGTAACTTTGGCCACCCCTCTCCTCTCCATACTCTATTAAAAATTATCTATGTCCAATGTCCATTCCTTTATATCGTCCCCCACACCCTATATTTTCAAACTTCATTTGGAATTCCATCTGTACCAGGTGACTTTCCATCTTTCATTGTTCCTACACCTTCACACTTCCTTCCTCTTCGTTACCTCTTTATCTACCATATTTTCTTCCTTTCCTATCTCTTCTCTCTATCCCGCCTAGCACATCTATAAAATAATTTGTCCCTTTAACCATCTCAATATCCTGGTTTACTCTTTTCCTTCCTTTTTTCTCTATTTATGACGTACCAATTATCCTCTTTCACCCTAACCTTCTCTGCCTCTTCTTTAAACCTTTTATTTGCCTCCTTTGTCTTTTAATTGCATATTCAAAATACTTCTTTTGTTTGCGCCTATATTCTTCTTCAGTACTTTACCCTTTTCTCAATTTTCTCAACTTCTTTTTCACCTCCTTTCTTTTTTTACATTCCTCATCTCATCTGCTTCTATCTCCTCCTACACTAACAGTCAAATCTTGTTTCTTTTTGCATTTACTATAATTTAAAAGTTCTCTATGGTACGAAAGCTCCAGAGTGCAAGCGTATCATTTGAAACTAGAAACGACCTTAAATGTTAGTAATAGGGTCGTTTTGGAAGCAGAGAGCATCTTAGATGGTAACATTATAATCTATGTCAGAAGAGGCCACGTTAGGAAATGGAACATTTGCGTTTTGGGACAGAATCTCGTAATCGGAGAGAATAACTAAAAGCAACGCTAGCTATGTTGCATTAGCGAAAGTAGCGCAAGAGCGAGCTTGGAATGCTGGAAACTACATTCTAATCTCGCATAATTGTTAATAGTAGTGCACTATTACCTTTGGTAATCTTAGGCGCTTTGGATCGTCGATGGTCTCATTAGCTTAGCTTGATCACTGTAGATGGCGCGAAACATTGCAATAGCTTTCATTTCTGTCGGTAATCTGCTTAATCTTTATGGAAAGTCTCGATCTAAATCGAAAAACTTTAATGAAATATTATTGGAAATAGTTCGTTGATACAATATTTCTTCAGCAGAACCCAATCAGAAAATCCCACTATTTTTTGTAAAAACTTATTTTTGTTGTTATTGAATTGTCTACTATTACATTCTTGGTTACGAATTATTCTCTTTTGATGGTTAAAAATTAAATCCGTTTGTTGGAAGGTCAACTATTGTGTTAAACAGGCATATTTTTCAGTTTAGTTTACCCATTTTTTATTTAAATTAAAATAGTTTTTGATATAAATATCAAACATTACATTTTTCCTTGACAATTCATATTTTTTGTTAAATTCAACTATTTGTTATTGAAATGAGAATATTTATTGATTTAAATATAAACCATATAATTTTTTTTGTCAATTCATCATTTTTGGTTTAATTTAACTGTTTTTAATTTTTTATCCAAATATTTATTCTTTAAATATCAACTATTGGGTTAAAGGTTGTAACACATTGTAAAAAAATAAATTTTTTGTAGAAAATTCATTCAATTGTTTTGTCACATATTCTATTTCTTGTTGAAGATTCAAGTGTTTTGGTAAAAAATTGAACTATTTGATTAAAAATTAATGTAATCAATTTAAAATTTCACTACTTGTTAGAAAATTAACTTTTTTGCTGGAAATTAATATCATTGGGTTGAAAATTTAACTATTTCGTAGATAATTCGTCTTTTAAAAATTACCTTTTTGTATCTGAAAATTTAACTGTTCCATGTTTTTTGAAAATTTACACTTAATAAGTTAAAAATTCAAACATTTTGTTTAAAATTACTGTATTTTGTTTTAAAATGCGCATTTTTCGGTTAAAGTGTAACTTATTAAAACTTATTTTTTTTCAAAATTGATTTAATAATTGAAAATTTACCTATTCTTTTTTTCATTAAAAAGTTCCTTTTTTGGTTTAAAATTTTTAATTTTTTATTTAAAATCTCATTTACTTTATTTAAGATTTATTTTCCGTTAGAAAATCCTTCCTTTTAGTTCAAAGTTTACTCTGTAAGTAGAAATTTCAACACTTTGTTCTTGAAATAATCTTTTTTTTTAAATTCAATTTTTCTAATAAGTATTCTTCTTTTCGGGTAGAAAATCCATCTCTTTAATAGAGCATTTGTATTTGTCAGTTGAAAATTAATCTTCAAAATAAACTTTTTGAGTTTAAAATGCGAATGTATTGTAGAAAATGTATCTGTGTTGGCTTAAGTTTTAACTTTGATTGTTTAATAATTCAATGATTTGCTTAAAAATTCATTTTTTTAAGACCTCGTATTTTTGGGTTGCAAATTCAATTCTATTGTAAAAAAATTCATCTTGTTTTAAAAAGTTATAAGTGACAAATGCGACTCTTTTGTGAAAGATTTTTGTATTTTGTTGAAATCTCGTTTTTTTTTTGGTCGAAATTTAACCTTCTTGGTTGAAAGTTCATATTTCCGGGTTAAAAATATATTTATTTGGTAGAAAATTCGTCTTTTTGAGTAGGAAATTTAATTTCCTTTGTGCAAATTTAAACTTTTTTTCTTTAAAAATGTTTTCGTCTTTTTTGGTCGAATTAAACTTTCAAAGTTCGTATCTTTTGTTTAAAAATGACTTAAAATTAATTCTTGTAGCCTATAAATAGAACTATGTGGTAAAAATTTAATTTTTTGGTAAAAATTCAGCTATTTCGTCGACACTTCCATTATTATTTGCAAATTCACCGGTATTGTGAAAGTCATATTTTTTGGTCGTAAACAATTTTGTTGAAAAATGATATTTTTATGGAAATGATTGAAAAATGTTGCATCTTTTGGTTTAAAGTTTTACTAGTTAGTTGTGAATGCAATTGTTTAGTAGAAAATTATTATTTTTTGTAAGAAATTCAATTATTTAGTTAAAGATTCAACTTTCTTGAGTAAAAAATTCACTTTTTTGTAGAAATCTGATCTTTTTAGATTAAAAACTCATCTCTTTTGATAGAAAATCTGGTTTCCATGAAAATTAAACTATTTTATTTAAAAAATAATATATTTCGATTTGACATATTAATAATTTTAAACGTTTTATATTTGGTTACAAATTTTGGTTAAAGATTCATCATTTTAATTGAAAGTTCATCTGTTTGGTTGAAATTTTGTCATTTGTGGTGGAAAATTAATCTTCTTCGTGAAACTTTCATCTTATCGGTTGAATATTCACCTATTTGTTTAAAAATTAATTTATTTTGTTGAACATGAAATATTTTTAGAAGAATTTATTACCCTATTATTTGTTAAACATGGTCAAAAATCGCCTTATTGTCCCTTTTTTAAAAGTATTTTTGGTTGTTAAGTCTTTATTTATCACATCTTCATGACAAGTCATTGCGAATATCAGATGAATGTATTTTCGAGTGAATATTGTAGAATTGTTCTCTCTAACAGTATTCTGTTAGATAAATATTTCGCTGCCCAGTTGCTATATTCTTTTTATCTCACGATCTCATTACAGTTCGATGTTTGCTGACGTAATTCAATCCGTAACAAATATATGCCCGATGCGATTCGTGGAATGGGGAAACGAGCTGGAAAATGAAAAGTCATGTCGAGTTGCGGGAAGATACTCGGCAGCCAACAGGATTCCCAGGATCCTATTCCGAATAACAGAGGTATATTCCGGGAAAGTTTTCTTCGTTGCTTAATTATAAAAGTTGTTCATAATCTGGAGGCTTGGGAGGAGATCGAAAGGATGGTCCTACCTAAGGCTGTCGGCATCATGCCACCCAAATTAATTAAAAGAAAAGTCCTGGCTGCGCTTCCTAACTTCCTGCTGCCCTTTAAGTCTCGAATTATCACGCCTGTAAAGTGCTCACATAATTTCACGACTTTTGATAAATATTAGAGATATATTATAAAGTAAAATTAGTTATTATAATTAGTTTTTAATGAGAGGGTGGCTGTAGGTCAGGGCAAACCTAGAAATAATGGAAAAGTCAGGATATTTTATTGATAAAGAAAAACCAGGGATTTTAAAAACAATGTTGCAAAAGTCAGAAAATTTCTATTATGCTAGGTACTTCAAATAACGATCAGGGATAATAATTTATATCCTAATGTGTTGATTTGGAAAAAGTTATGTCTCTTATGAAAGACTTTATGTACAAAATGAAAAATTGCTCAAGGAAACTTTTTAAAAAAGAAATTTGTGGCCATCTTGTTAGTTATTATTATTGTTATTTTTTTCTATTTCTTTGTTTTCAGTTGGATTTTTCTGTAGGTTATATTTTCAGTTAAAAAAATGTATTATTTGGTCGAAAGTCGAACCATTTTCGTAGCAAATTAATTTTCTTCTTGAAATCTCATATTCTGGTGTTGTAAATTATACTGAATTTTCTTGGTAAAAATTCTAGTATTTGGTTGAATGGTAACCTACTTTGTAAAAAAATCATTTTTTTGGCAATGATTAATCACTTTAGTGAAAATTTCATATAATTGGTTGCAAGCTGAAATACTTAGTTGGAAACAATTTTTTTAAAATTAATTTCCTTACATAAAAACGTGTCTATACTATTTTTAATTGGAAATTGACTGTTTTTAATTGAAAATTCAACAACTTGACTGAAACTTGAACCACTTTGTTAACAACTTGTTATTTTTTTGTTTGAACAACTCTTTGGTGGAAAATTTAGCTATTATATCAAAAATTCGTGTCTTGTCTGTTTAAAATTAATTGTTTCAACTGAAACTTATACTTCTACATTTCTTTTCAATAATTGATCTTTATTAGTTGAAAATTTGTATCTTTTTGTAGAAAACTAATCTTTTTGGTTGAAATTTCCTCTTTAATGTAAAATCTTTATTTTTATACGATTCCTCTATTGGTTGAAAAATGCAACTTCTATTTTGAAAGTTTGACTACTTTGTTTAGAATTCAAAATTTTTCGTTAAAGATTTATCATTTCAGATGCAAATTTATTTTGATTTTAAAATTTTTGGTTAAAAAATTCAACTTCTATTTTGAAAGTTTGACTACTTTGTTAAGAACTCAAATTTTTTTTGAAGATTCATCTTTTCAGATGCAAATTTATCTATTTCGATTGAAATCAAACCATTTTTTGGGAATTTGTATTTTTTGTGGAAAATTAATAATTGCTGCTTTAAAATTCAACGGTTTCGTAGAAAATTCGTATTATCGTTTTTAAATTCCACTTTTTTGTAGAAATATTATATTTATTTGTTGAAATTTAATTTTTTTTCTGAAAATTTCACTTTTTCATTTCTGGTAGAAAATTCCTTTTGCTTCAGTATTCACCTTTGTGGGTTGAATATTTACCAATTTAAATAATAATTAAACTATTTTCTCAAATTTTGTTAAAAATTAATTTCTTTCTTAGAAAATTTTATAACTTTGTTGAAGATATCAGCATTTAGTGAAAAAGTCACATTTTTGATCAAAAATTCAACTTTCCAAATTTGACTTTCGAGTTTGAAGATTTAACTGCTTTTAGTTTTAACATTAATCAATTTTATTTTAAAATATTTTTTGACAGTCTAACTATTTTATTGAAACTTCAAGTATATTGTTAAAAAACCATCTTTTTGGTATTTGGACAAAACATTCGTTCTATAGAAATAAAAATTCATCTTCCCTTTGTTGAAAATTCAAAAGTTTTTGGTTAAGTTTTGGTATTACTTGTTCGAAATGTCAAATATTTGTTTGATAATTCATATTTTTCTTTGGGTAATTTTAGTATTGGTTAAAAATTGTACTATTGGGTTAAAAATTTAATTATTTCGGTAAAAATTGCAGTCTCTTCTTAAAAGCTCATCTTTTTGCACAAAATTTGTTTATTTTTCCATAAAATTCGTCCCTTGAGATTAAAAATTGATCTTTTTTAGTTAAAAATTTAAGTTTTTGGATAAAAATTCAATAGTTTCTGCTTAAACTTTTATCCTTTTTGTTTACAAATTCTAATATTTGGTTGAAAGTTCACCTTTGTAGATAGTATATTCTAGTCAAGGGTTAAAAATCCAACTGCTTAGTTGAAAATTTTAATTTTTTGTTAGCAATTAAATTATTTGCTTAAAAAGTCATCTTTTTGTTAATAAATGCAAACGGTTTTGTTGAGAATTTGTCTACTTGAACAGGAAATTAGTTTTGTTATAAATTAAATTAACTAAATGATAATAAATTAATTAAAATTTTGTTAGAAATTAAATTAATTACTTAAAAAGTCATATTTCTTCGTCTGAAATTCGACATTTTTTTATAATTCATTCTTTTGGATTGATGATTTATCTTTTATAATAGACAAGTAATCTTTTTATGTAGAAATAAATCAGTCAATTTTCAATTTTAAAATGTTAATTTGAATCATTATATTCCGTTTATAAAATATTCTATGTTAAAAGTATTACAAATTTTAAGTCTGGTCCTTGAATATAAATAATCAAGAAAAGAATAAATTGGTCAGGTAAATATCAGGGAAAAATTAGCGAGTTTTTCTAATGAGTACAAAGAAAAAAATCAGAGGATTCGACCATTGCGAATGAAGAGTTACGCAAAGGAGATTTAAAGCTCAAAGTATCATTTATCATCCATATGTTTACCGTGCCTGCAAGTGCGATTCGATTTGCCTGATGGAAAGCTTTTCTGCTTTCCTTCTTTTCTCGAGTCATCCCTTTCACATTCCTCTGCTAAGTTCCTCTACGTTTCAATTTTCTCTATGCACGGCTCCTGATGTCTTTTTTTGAAGTTCCTCGCAATTCTCTACTAGCTTCCACCTTTCATCGGCAGCGCCTGCTTTTCTTATTCCCTTGATCTTCAGAACACTTCACGAATGCATATCCGGTTGAGAGTTACAGAGAGGAGGGATTTTCGTTAACCTTATCAAAGACTTCTCTGAATTGCAATACCAATCCAATCAGAGTGAAGGGATTAATTTATAATAGAAAAAAGCAAGACGATCATTTAATTTAAAAAATTAGTAAATTTTATCTTGAATGTCAAAAGGGTCTGTTTAAAAACTGCGCCACTAAACATTTTTCATCGATTTGATTTGATAAAAGTTTAAAACAAAAAACACAATCATAATGCATCAATAAACTTCACGGTCCAAAATGCTCTCAAAATAGGAAAATTGTGTTGTTGTTTTAATAAAATATTTTCAAAGATATAAGATTAATTTTGTACCAAAAAGAATTAATTTTTAACCAAACAGTTAAATTTTCAAGCAAAAGGGATACATTTTCAACAATAAACTTGAACTTTTAAACAAGTAGTTAAATTTGAAACCAAGAAGTCTAATTTTTAAACGAGAAAATAAAATTTGACCCAAAAAACTTACCGTTTTCTACCAAATATTTGAAGTTTTGAGCCAGAATAGAAATTTATTTTTTTTAAAAGTAGTTAAATTTTCAATAAAAAAAGATTAGTTTACATAAAAAATATAAGAATTGATATTGCAACAAAAAAAGATTTAAATTCGGTACTACAGGCCAGCGCAAAACGAGATTAAAGCTTTCGACTGCTAACCCCAGATTGGAGAGCATAGCATGGAAGTACGGAATTTTAAATTAAGTAATTGAATTTTTAATGAAGAAGATTTTTTTTTCTACTAAAAAGAACGAATTAACAACAAAATACATCAGTTTCCAACACCATACAGTTGAATTTAAACTAAGAATTATATAATTTCAAACAAAAATGGAATAGGTAAATTTGCATTTCAAGCATTTTATTTTTAATAGACAGGGAAAAAGAAATATTCATTTGAAGAGATAGATCTTTTACTCATAAAATTAATTTTCATCTAAGTAGTTTTACTATTAAACAAGCAGTTAAAATTCCAATCAAAAAGACTATTTTTACCCATAAAAGACAAATTTGCAATTAAATACATACATTTTTAAATAATAAAATGACTTTTTAACAAAGAAGTTCAACTTTCAACAAAGTAATTCTACTTTTAACTAATTAATAGAACAGTGAAATGTTGAGTTGAAAAAATTAATTTTCAACCAATAAAATACAATTTTTCAACAAAATAATTGAATCTTTAACAAAATAACAGAATTTTTAACCAAAAGAGATGAATTCTGAGCCAAAAATATAATAGTAAATTTTTTAGTAAAAAAGAATTAAATTTCAACGAAAAATAGTGGGATTTGGTTATTGGGTTCTACTAATTTAGTTCGTATTCATACAGAAAACGAGAAACATTTGCTTTTTCTTGAAGACAGGGGAAACACAAGTAATTATTTGAAAAACGGGAAAAGTAAGGGAATAGGGGAAGTAATTTTAATTTTCTTAAGAATGATACAAAATTGCTGGCAGTGTTATCAGTGTAACGTAGTTTTTTCACGGCCGTATAATAATGTGCAGAATTCCTGAAAATAAAACCAAGCATGCAAAAACCAGATTTGGACAACCGCCATAGAATGTCCCCATTGAAATTTGAAAAAGATAACAATTGTTTTATACAAAAGAAAAGAAAATATTATCCTTTTTAGAAAAAAATAAAAAAGAGGAAAGAAAAATCAGATACTATTACTTTCGTCTTTTTTATTTTCATTATTATGAAATCAGAATAAAAAGTATTTGTAAAGAAACTAATCACCAACGTTTCTGCATGCATATATCACCATTATCAAGCGGTAAAAATTTGTTTTAAATAAATAAAAAAAATACCTGAGCAGTCAGGAGCAGCAACAAAAATACGAAAAAAAGTCGAAAGAAATAAAAAAGATAAGTAAGGGGATGTAGTTGTTAGTGTTCTCGTTTTTCCTTTCTCTTTTTTATTTTTTTCCAAATAGCATAATTTTTTCTGTTTTTTTTAGAAGAAAATTGTGATTTTTTTCAAATTTCAATAGGAACATTTCATGGAGGTTGTCCCAACTTGATCGTCAAATTCTTGGTTTTATTTTAAGGAATTCTGTACATTAACTTGATTAACAGACGTTAAATAGAATTTTAAATTTAATTTAATCTTATTTGAATTTTTTTATTTTAGGCCCAATAATACTTATTAGACTTTTTTGTTTGACCAGCAGAATACATTTGGTAAAAAATGGCTTTGAGATCAATATGGAAACTCACACATCGAGCTTTAAATCATCACTTCCTGCAACCTGCAAAAACGTGAAAATCCGCAATACATTGTAAAGTAACAATAAGCGTTATCCGACAATACCCGCCCTGCAGAAGTTGCGTGATTTTTCCGACGAAAAGTACGACCTCAGCGACCGATAAAAAGGTTTTTTTTCATGAGGAATCCTTTCAAAAATATGAGTACGTTCACGGTGATTCGGTTATTTTTTAGCAGAACATGGGGCTTGGTTCCTGCAATGTTCCGCCCGGACTGATGGAGTTGAACTCTGGTGCTGCAATGGTGTTGTAGGTGTGGGGTTAAGGGGAGAGTTCATGGAGGGTGTTTATTGGTAGATGTCGTTTTCTATTGAGGGCTCCGACACTGGGGGTCATGAATGCTTGTCAACTGTGAGATATGATGCGTGGATTATTACCCCTTCCCGTTTCGACCCCCCAACCTCTTATCTAGCCGTCATCATCAGGGCTTTTCAAACCAATTCTCTGAGAACAATTTCAAACAAACTAGATACTGTTCTTACTTTTCTTCAATTTATTGCATTCCCAGGGTGGCCCTTGAAAATCGCGAAAAAGTCAGGGATTTTAAAAAAATAAAATTTACTTCTCTGTTTCCCAATCAGAATCAGAATTATTTTTTTAATTCCTTGTTAAAACTCAAATTTTAATTCTTTGAAAAAATTCTCTTTTCCATGAGAGAATAATAGTTAAAAAAAAAAATAATTCTCTGTTTCAATTCGGCATTCCCAGTTTCAAGTCAAATTTGAAATTCTTTTGGAGAATTCACTGTTCCAAGTAAATATTATACTTCTTTACGAAAATGCTCTGTTCATAATCAGAATCAGAAATATTTTTTAATTCCTTGTTTCAACTCCAATTTTAATTCTTTTGGAAAATTCTCTGTTTCATGATAGAATTATAGATTAAAAAAAAATAAATTTCCTGTTCTTATTCGGCTTTAACTTAGAATTGTAAAATTATTTTTTTAAATCCCTACTTTTAGGGCAGAATTTTAATTCTTTTCGAAAATTCTCTATTTGAACCCAAATTGTGATTCTCTTGGAAAATATTTTGTTCCATTTAAGAAATATAGTTCTTTTAATGAATTTTCTGTTCTAGGTCAGAATTATATTTCTTTTTGGAAATTCCCTTTCCCAAATCAAAATTGTAAGCTCTTTGGGAAAATTCCTTCTTTCATGTCATAATTATAGCGCTTTTTGAAAAATCGTTATTCCAAATCAAAACCGTTATTATTTTTTAACATTCCCAGTTTCAAATCAAATTTGAAATTCTTTTGGAGCATTCACTGTTCCCAGTGAAAATTATACTTCCTTTCGAAAATTTCTTCTTCTAAATCAGAATCATAATTATTTTTGTGAATTCTACGCTTCAACTTAAAAGTGTGGTTTCTTTAAAAAATACCTTCTTTCATATCAGAATTATAGTTCTTTTAATACATTTCCTGTTCAAAAGCAGCACCATAATTTTGTTCCAAAATTTATCTTTTCCATATCACAGTTTTATTCGTTTGGTAATTTCTGTCTTGCATGATATATTTTTTGCTGCTGGAAAATTCCCTTTTCCAAATGAGAATTGGAATTCTATTTAAACTGTACAATTTTTAAGTAAAAATTGTAATTGTACTTTATTACTGGGTCGAAGTTAAGATTATAATTATTTAAGAAAATCCCTTGTTTTATGTAATAAATTCCCCGGTCCCAAATCAGAATCATAATTCTTTTCGATAATGTTCTTAGTCAATTAAAAATTGCACTTTTTATCAAAAATTCCTTATTTGAAAGTACTCCGTTCAAACTTCAAGTTTCGAAAATTTTTCGAATATTCCTTCTTCCATGTCAAAATTATTATATTTTTTGAACATTTCCTATTCCGACTCAAAATGGTGATTTTTTGGGGGAATTTCGACAAATTCAAAACACATTATCTACAAGGTATGCACAAAAAGTTAAAAATTAATTTTTTATTTTTTTTATTTCAAAAATTTGATTTTCAATAGACAGAGAAAAACAAATATTCATTCGAAGAAATGGATCTTTAACTCATAAAATTAATTTTCATCTAAATAGTTTATATTTCAACCAACCAGTTAAAGTTTTAATCAAAAAGACTATTTTTTAACCAAAAAAGACGAATTTATAATAAAATACATAAAGTTTTAACTAATATAATGAATGCTTAACAAACAAGTTTAACTTTAAACAAAGTAATTCTACTTCTAACTAATTAATAGAACAGTGAAATGTTTAGTTGAAAAAATGAATTTTCAGCCAATAAAATACAATTTTTCAACAAAATAATTGAATCTTAAAGAAAATAGTAGAATTTTTAACCAAATACGATTAATTCTGAGCCAAAAATATAATAGTAGATTTTTTAGTAAAAAAGAATTAACTTTTTAACGAAAAATAGTGGGATTTGGTTATTGGGTTCTACTGATTTACTTCATATTCATACAAAAAACGAGAAAAATTTGCTTTTTCTTGAAGACAACGAAAACACAAGGAATTATTTTTAAAAAATTCCAAATAAGAATCGTAATTCTATTTGAACTTTACACTTTTTAAGTAAAAATGTTAATTGTAATTCATTACTGGGTCGAGCTTACGATTATAATTATTTTAGAAAATCCCTTGGTTTGTGTAATAAATTCCCCGGTTCCACATCAGAATCATAATTCTTTTCGATAATGCCCTTATTCAATTAAAAATTGCACTTCTCTTGAAAAATTCCTTTTTTTATGTCGGAATTATAATCCTCTTCAAAAATTCCCAGCTCCAATTCAAAATAATAATTCTTTAAGAATTTTCTCCGTATAAAGTCAGAATTTTATTCTTTTGTAAAATATATTGTTAAAAAAATTTTTTTTTTTTTCAAAATTTGCGTGTTCTAAATCAGGATCGTAATTCCCTTTGAAAGTACTTCGTTCAAACATCAAGTTTCAAAACTTTTTCGAATATTCCTTGTTCCATGTCAAAATTATAGTATTTTTTAAACATTTCCTATTGATACTTAAAATGGTGATTCTTTTAGGGAATTTCGACGAATTCAAAACACATTATCTACAAGGTAAGCACAAAAAGTTTAAAATTAATTTTTGATTACTAAAAATGTTTGCAATTTGACTAAATGCGCTCGTGCAAAAGCCACAATGCACCAATGACATCGATTTACATACAAAAGGAAAAAATTGTGCCATTTTTAAAGTTAATATTATGAAACATATAGCCAGGGAGACCGGAAACTTTTGGACCAAAATAAAAATGTTTCTTGGTTTCCTCTGGCTGATATATTACTTTTGAATTCCATAAAAGGTTTTCTGAAAGGTTTTATATGATTTACAAAAAAATATGAGAAAGGCATCAAAATACTTTTGGTAAAAAAAATGCAAATATTTTTATTAACACTTTTTTGAATCGCGAACCCCGGTTTATTACTGAGTGTCTCTAGACTTCAGGAACTCTGTAGACACCTTTCGGTTTTTTTCGTCGCGATTATACGTCGTAGCGGTGCAGTCTGGGCGCACTGTAATGTGCAGTGCATAGGGGTGCACTTAGCCCCTGCATGCGTGAGACGGTGGGCGAGTAAAAAAAGGGGTTGGAAGCAGACGCCGGTTGTAAGAGATCACCGAGGTGGTCAACCCTTCCTAACATATCCAAAATTCCTCAACTAAAAAATATATCCCTCAACTAATTTACTAACATCTCTAATTGCAAAATAACGATGCCCACGGCTAAGGGCTATCTTCTGAATGCTATAAAAATCAATTAACTAAATTCTCGACAAGAACTTGTATAATTTAGAGCAAAAGGGTACTTTCAACTAGAAATTAAGCCTCGTAGTACCAACTACTTAGTCGAAATTGAGGGCCCGGATCAAAGAATCAGTTATAAGTTTCTGGGACTCAGAGTAGGGGACCCTGTCCGTTTGAATTCAAGTTGCGTCCAGGGGTCTCCCCAGTCTGGGCACCAGAGAGTCATAACGAGTTCTTTGATCCGGGCCCTCAATTGCTCGGGTTCACGATACTCAGAATTTTCCGACTTTCGCTTCGAGGAATCTATTATTTTTTTAATGACTTTGGAACTCGTCTAGTTCCAAGGCGTAGCCTAGAAAAGTCTGGTTAGGTGCTGATCGATTTTTCTGTGAGGTAGTTGCGCAGACGACGAATATTCACGAAGTCATCCGAGTCATTGACATCCACTGGCGTGGGCTGAGATGGGACGACATCAAGTGCGTAAGGTTGGTAAGGGGAGTGAACCACTACACGGACACACATGAACCTCGTCTACTTTCTCCACCCTTTCGTCGCATCGATGACTCCCCTGCTCTGTCTCAAAAAGAAATGACGAAAGTTCTCATTTAAATTTGTTTTTCGTTCCCTATTTACAATGGCTCCCTCTCGAGGATGACTATTCACCCACGAAGTACAATCATTTTCCTCCACTCAATGTTTCAGTCCATTATAATGATGATATTTCTTTTTCATCATTTTAACTCAGTTGGTTAGTTCAAATTCACAGACAGACGTATCGATTTCGGAATATTCCATAATTAGGAGACGTCGTGCCACGATCTAATATTTGGTTGGCGATAACACAGTCACTTTTAGTTAACTTTTTTCTCAAATTACTTTTTAGTGGTTTGTTCAGGATACAGTCACGAAAGTCACTTTTTAAAATGAAAAGATCACTTTATTCACTTTTTTTCGATACATTAACCCATGGTATAACCAGTACTGAGTTCAGGTTTATAACTATTTCTAAATTTTCTTAAATTCTAATAAAATATTTTAGGATATTGTTGAAGCTTTATGCAATTTAAAATGGGGATTAATAGTTGGTAGCATTTTCACGGGATTTTAGAAACCTTACTGTGCTTTTGAACATTTAGAGGACGTTTTTGATAATTGTAATACCTTTCAAGGATTTTAAAAGGTTTTAAAATATTTTAGGGTATTTAAAAATGTTCCTAGGAATATCTAGTAGATCTTAAGATTTGATGGCATTGTAAATATTTTAGAGTATTTATAAACATACCAAGGAATTTTCAAGAGCTTTATAAAGCTTGGAGGGATTTCAGAAGATTTTAAAGAATTTTAAGTATTTTAGAGTATTTTAACAGATTACAAAACATTTTCAAGAGATTTCAAGATTCTCAAGGAATTTTCAAGAATTTAAATAATATATTAAACGATTTAAAAAGATCTATAATGTCTCAGCATATTTTTGAAGTTTCTAAGAGATTTAATCAGATTGGCGAGGATTTCAATGATTTTAAGGGATTTCAAGAGCTCTCAAAGTATTTTAATAAATTACCCAGGATTTAAGTATATATCAGATTTCATCGATTTTAAAGAAATCATTCGCAAGAATCAGGGATTTCCTAGGATTTCGAAGATTTTAAAATGTTTCAAGGTATTTCAAAAAGCTTTTAAGCTTTTCAAAGAGTTTTTAATATTTTTAAATATTTCAAGGAATTTTCCATTAATTTCAATAATTTCAAAGCATTTTCGGTCATTTTTCAAAGTTTCGAAAATCCTAAAAATATTAAGGAATTTATAAGAGAATAACAAATTTTTAAGGAACTTATAGGAATTTTTCGTTGAACTTTAAAGAAATTCCTAGAATTTTAAAAGGTATGGAATAATTTGATTACATTTGCTAGGACTTTAATGGTTTTACGAGATTTTTAAAACTCTTAAGGTATTTCAGTAAATTCTCCTGGATTTCAGGACATTTGAACAGATTTAATGTATTTCAAGGGATTTTATAATATTTTAATGCATGTCAAAGAATTGATTCACAATAGCTTTACGAATTCTTTGGTTTTTAAATAATTTGAAATAATTGCAAGAATTTTCGACGATTTTGACGAATTTCCAAAATCGTAGGATATCTTAAATAATGCGAAAAATTCTTCGTAGATTCGAATAACTTGAAGTGATTTGATATGACTTTAGGTTCACTTTTTAAAATTCTAAGGAATTTTCACAACATTACAAAATTTTTAAAAAATCTGCAAGGATTTGGAGGATTTTAATGGATTAAAAAAAAATTTATATATCTGTATAGAAATTTCTACGATTTTTAAACATTCAAATCTATTTAATAGGTATTATCAAGGTTTAATCAAAGGTTTTAAAGAAGTTTAAAGATTTAAAAATATTTGAAAGATTCAAAGCTTCAATCAATTTCACGGGATTTGAAAATATTGTAAAAGATTTGAAATATTTTAGGCTATTTTAATTAGATTATGATCATTTAAAGTTATCTTAAAGGATTTTTAATATTTTAGTGTATTTTAAAAATTCGCAGACATTCTTAAGAGATTGAAGCAATTTTCCAATATTTCAATGATTTGAAATATTTGGGGCTATTTTTAACAATTCCCAGGAATGCACCTTTCTGAATTCTCTTGAAATTTAAGCTGAATTGTTCTTATTTATCCCGAAATATTTTGACATTTTTTGCATTCGTTGGAATTCTTGCCAATTATTTAATTCAAGTGGAATTTTTTAATTTTCTGTGAATTTTTATGAGTTTATCAAATTCTTCTCAGTTTCCTCGAATTCGTATGAATATTATGGCAAGGTAAAATTAGAAATTAGTCAGGAAAAAATCACAGAAAAGGCAAGGAATTTAAAATTCACTCTAGAGGTAAAACGTTAAAAGTGAAAATGCCGAAGTCAAGAAAATTTCTTAAAATTAACTGTATCATTAATTTATTCCAAAATTTAAAGAGATTTTTTTTTAAATTGTAAATTTTTAATTTAAAATATAGCAGTTTATACATCCTAATGAAGATATTACACATTTTATGACTAATTGTTTGCCATTTATTTTCCTTGTGCAAAGTTATTACTTGAATGAAATATTTCACAATATGGAATTCCATGTGAGTTACGATCAAGCATGCGTAAAACGTTATCACACCGTGATTAAACTGTCGCTTTACGAATGTGTAAATCACGTAAAATCTATGAATCTAGAAACCCCTCGCGAGTAGAATCTAAACGCGTTTACTTGCAACCCGCAATTACCTTATCTAACGCATAACGCACTGTTAACATTCATTGGTGCGATAAAAAAAGAATTATTGTGGCGCTCGAGCGATTCTGTCCTGACCCCGCTCAGTCGTGCTCTTGATTATCTACAGAGTTACTTCTAATTGAAAATCTGCTCACAATTGCATTATGAGTCTAAATATCATATTTATGATTGTCGCAATGAGATATCAGTTTCTATTCTTAAAAATGATTAGGGACCGTATTTAAATTATATAACACCCAAAAAAAGGGGGGGGGGCTCGTGAGAGTTAATTGCAATTTGTTACTGTAGGGGGGTTCCTCCTTTTATGTACGTCAGACATTTGGAAAAAAATGTTTATAAAAGTCAGAGAATTTCTATAACTTTGAGTAACCGTCGTTTATTTTTCTAATACTTTTTCTTTAAGTTCCTTCTCCAGAAATGTTATCTTTTTAGTTATAAATGTTATTATTTGTTTGAAAGTTCAACACTTTTGTTCAAAAGTCACCCTTCCTGGTTGGAAATTTATCTGTTTTGTAGAAGATTAGTCTTCTAGGGGTAAAAATTAAAGTATCTTTGTAGAGAATTTACTTCTTCTTAAAAATTCATATTTTGATGTTGAAAAGTCAAAATAAAATATTTTTTGATTGAAAATTTAAAAAAAAAAATTTTCTAATTGAAAAATGAGTCTGTTTAAGAAGGAACTGTTTAGTTGAAAAATCAACAATTTTGTTACAAATTCATCCTTTTTTATTGAAAATTTTAACTGTTTATTGAAAATTCGTCTTTTTTGTGTTTAAAGAGTCATATGTTTTAGTGAATATTTTATCCTTCTTGAATAAAAATGCAAACTTTTGATTGATAATTATTCTTCTTTACTCAAGGATTTAACAATTCTGTTTGAAAATTTTGATAGAACCACCTTGCTAAGAAATAATTTTTTTCTAAAGATCTATTTTTTTATGATAGAGTTCATCTTATATCGACTATTTTGTTGAAAACATATCGTTTTTATTGCAAATTCAATTAGGTGGGTAAAATTCGAACTGCTTCGTTGATCATTTTTTATTTTGAATGAAGGTTTATACCTTTGATTGAAAATGTAACTGTATTGATGAAAATTAATTTTTTGATGGAAATTCTTATTTTCTGATTAAAAATTTAATTTTTCTACAGAAATTTCGTCTTTCGGCTCGAAGGTTCAACAATTTCGGTGAAATTTTTTTCTTTTTGACTGCAAAACCTCTATTTGTTGAAAGGACCCTGCGCAATTTACATTCATATGCGACCCTTGTCAAATTGGCTGAAATTGCGATATAATATAGTTCAAAGCCTCCTGATCAAAAAATCCTCATGGGTACTAGTACAAAAAATCAAAAGTTTTCGAGATAGGTGGAGTTGACCGAGAAAACTATTACCACCTGCGAATCTAACATCTCGCTTGAAACTTGAAGATGAGGTGCAGATTTTCCATTAAACTGTGATCAGCACAGTCACTGACAATATTAGAAACAATGGTAAGACCAGTGCAGCTAATAAGAGCAACAAAATGCGCGGTCCTGGTAAAAATAGATGAAAGCATGGCGCTTTCCTGGCAATGTAAATACTGTTCGAAATATTAAAGGTGAGAGACAGTTCAGTTAATGAATACAAGAATGTAGAATAGTCCAATTATCAAAGGAAAAGCCAGTCCAGCTACTGAAGGCAACGTAATGGGACTGCCCTGGCAATGTAAAGATTTTTCAAAATAATCAAGGGGAAAGACATTCTGGACTAACAAAGATATTTTGTTGTCCAGATAATTAAGAAAAGACTATAGGTCAGTTCAACCAACAAAGGCAAGACATTTTATAAGTCCAGCTAGTTAAGACAAGACTATAAATCAGGTCAACCAACAAATGCAAGACATGTTATTAGTCCAGTCACTTAAGGCAAGACTAAAAATCAGTCTAATCAACAAGTTCAAGACATATTATTAGTCCAGCCGGTTAAAAAAAGACTATAAATCAGTCCAGTCAACAAAGGCAAGACATGTTATCAGTCTAGTCGGTTAAGACCAGACTATAAATAAGTCAAGACACGACTGGACTAATAACATGTCTTGCCTTTGTTGAGTGGACTGATTCATAGTCTTGTCATAACCGACTAGACTAATAACATGTCTTGTCTGGGCTGGATGGACTGATTTATAGTCTACTCTTAACCTAATAGACTAATAACATGTCTTGTGTGGGTTGGCTGGAATAATTTATAGTCTTGTCTTAACCAGCTAGACTAATAGCATGTTTTTCATTTGTGTGTTTGACTGATTTATAGTCTTGTCTTAACCAACTAGATTAATAACATGTCTTGTATTTGTTGTTTTGACTTCTTTATATTCTTATCTTAACCCACTGAACTAATAACATGTCGTGCCTTTGTTCGTTGGACTAATGTATAGACTTGTCTTAAGGGATTGGACTAATGACATGTCTTGCCTTAGTTGGACTGATTTATAGTCTTGTCTTAAACGACTGGACTAATAACATGTCTTGTCTGGGTTGGCTGGAATGATTTATAGTCTTGTCTTAACCAAGTAGACTAATAGCATGTCTTCCATTTGTGTTTTGCTGCTTTTTATTCTTGTCTTAACCGACTGGACTAATAACATGTCGTGCCTTTGTTGGTTGGACTGACGTATAGTCTTGTCTTAACCGACCAGACTAATAACATGTCTTGTATTTGTTGTTTTGACTTCTTTATATTCTTGTCTTAACCCGCTGGACTAATAAAATGTCGTGGCTTTTGTTTTTTTGACTTCTTTATATTATTGTCTTAACCCGCTGGACTAATAACATGTCGTGCCTTTGTTGGTTGGACTGATGTATAGTCTTGTCTTAAGGGACTGGACTAATGACATGTCTTGCCTTAGTTGGACTGATTTATAGTCTTGTCCTAAACGACTGGACTAATAACATGTCTTGTCTGGGTTGTCTGGAATGATTTATAGTCTTGTCTTAACCAACTAGATTAATAGCATTTCTTCCATTTGTGTGTTTGACTGATTTATAGTCTTTTCTTAACCGACTAGACTAAAAACATGTCTTGTATTTGTTGGTTTGGTTGCTTTGTATTCTTGTCTTAACCGACTGGACTAATAACATGTCTTGTCTGGGCTGGATGGACTGATTTATAGTCTTGTTTTAAGCGACTGGACTAATGACATGTCTTGCCTTAGTTGTACTGATTGATAGTCTTGTCTTAACCCACTGGAATAATAACATATCTTGAATTGTTTCTTTGGTTCAGCCCTACCCATCTCGAAACCTTTTAATTTTTTGGACTCTTACCCATTAGGATTCTTCTATCAGGAGGCTTTGAACTATATTATATTGCAATTTTTGCCAATTGGACCGGGCCGGATCTTTATGTAAATTTTTCGGGGTCCTTTCTTATTTTTTTGTTTTAAAATTAAAATTTTCTTCATATAAAATTTCATCTTTTTTGACTGAAATAAGAACTGTTACTCTTTCTTCTTGAGAATTCATCTTTTTAGTTTAAAAATTAAATTATTTTGTTGAAAATTTAAGTATTTAGTTAAAAATTTATCTTTACTGTACAAAGGTCATTACTTTTATTTAATAAATAAATTTAAAAAATTTTACTTCGCTTTTAAACTTCTTTTTAATTCCGTTTATGAAAGATTGTACTTTAAAGACAGTACAAGCTTGAAATGCTGGTATTTCCTTGTTAATGGCGAGGGAAAATTAAAAATTGTTAAATATTGTTTCTGGAAATTATAAAGAACATACATTAAAGGGAGTGGGATATAAATACTTTTTTCTGTTTATTGCAGGGGTTGTGGGGTTCTTAAAGAGGCTTTTTTAATTTCTTAATATCAAAAATAAGGACAAAAGTAGTAGAAAAGTCCTCTTTTATTTTATTTTTAATTTTAATTTTTGCAGGTTATTATATGACTCATGTCCTAAGAACAGTACTAAAATAGAATTCAAGTGCAAAAACCTTTAAAATCAGTCCTACTGCGGTAGAACTTTTTTGGGACAAAAGGATTAGAAAGAAATCAATTACGTTATTATTTTTATTTTATCGCAAATGTGAATTAAATTTTCCAACGCAAGAACCAGAAAGTCTTCTTAAAATAATCGCTTATGCAAAGATTTTTTCACTTTGCGTTTATGAATATTTTCAAACTGCTTCTCTAGATTTTCTGAAATAACATTTCTGCTATCTCAAACATCAAAATTTTGCAAGATCTCAAAAGTTTACAGAGGTAAAACAATGTTAAAAGATTTTGAGGGATTTTAGAAGACTTCAACTGATTTCTGATATTTCAAGGATTTTAAGGGATAATTTATTGGATTTTAGAGTATTTTAAGGATTTTCTAGTGGTTATAACAGACCCCTGATTTCACCCTAGTTTCTCCTGCTTCCTCACCCCACTCATCCTTAGTTCTTCTAGCTCCCTTTACTCGTTCCTCCTATTTTTCCGCTAATTTTCACTAACTGCTCCTCCCATGATTTTCTCTAGTTTCCCTCCCCTCAATTTTTCTCACATCCCCTCCTTGGGAACAAGGACGATTGACGGACACATGACCGAAACTGTAAGGATTTCTGCTCTGAAAAGGGAGAGTGCTTAGAAGTTTATGGGTGATTTTTTATCACTAGCACACATTTTAACTCCTAGTAGGCTATTTTTAATCACGCAATGCTGAAAATATTGAGGATGTATAAAACAGTACATAATTAATTTTCGATCCCCTATAGAGGATGGTTTTTAACCTTCTAGGGATAGTATTTTAACTTAATTTATATAAAAAATTATTTTCAGTGATGCTTACTATCATTGTATTGTCATAATTGTTGACTTTACGCAACTCATGTGTCATTTTAATTTTTTTTAATTAACACTTTTTAGCGCTCAAAACCATTAGACCACGAGAAATTTCGCTTGCAATTAATGAAATAGGGAAAATGAGCTTTACCAGAAATGACAGAAAACAGGGGATGAGAAGGGAAAAATAAAAAATTTGTTTTTGGGCCACCCTGGACTGACTATGCGAGGTGAGGACCACCGGTCGGTGTTACGACAAAAGCACAGGAGCCAAAAATAAAGGATTTCACTGGCTGATCCTAATGGCAGTAGCGTCGGCTTGTCGCTTTTTGAGAAGGGCTTGAGTCAGCCAGAAATCCTTGGTAGCAGCTAAGGTGAGGTAACCTGAGTGTCGTGCGTTACCTAGCCTCGGCTGGTTGTCTAAAGTGAAACCCTATACGTACCACTCTTAAGAAACTCTCCGCAGCTTTGAAAGAATACCCATCAGCGTCCATCGGGAATCCAACCATAGTGTACTGCATCTTAAGAGTATGGAGGAAGAGTCTCCGAGACAGAAGCGGTAAAATGAAAAAGAGGATAAGAGATATTCACGTATCATAAAGCTGCTCTACTACCTACACCTTCCCTGGTCATCCGGTGACTTTATCTTTACCAAAGTGCATAATGACGTTACTAAGAAGACTGTCAGATCTTGCCGAAACACCTGATACCCCTCCTGTCTCTCATAATCTTCATACCTTATTCCTCTCACGATAAAAAGTAATAAATTTTATTTACCATTTTTTAAGTTCTTTAGATAAGACATCCTTTAAAGTTTCAGGAAAAAGTCAGTGATTTTGAAAAAATGGTTAGATTCGATGGATTCCCATAAGAAATTAACTCTTAAGAATAACGCAGGTAATGAAAAAATTAGGAGTTCCGACGCACCAGACTAGTCAATTCTTACGTGTTTTGGGTCGCCGAATTCGAAGTCTGAATTCAGCGACCCGAAATATGTATGAATTGTCTGGTCGGTCTGAGCTCCTCCTCTGTTGTGGGGTTGTGAATTGTACCAAAAAAGTGTTTATTTTGTAGTTAAGAATTTTTTAGGTTGGTATGAAAAAAGAGCTACGTTTGGAATTCTGAATTTATATTCGGATTCAGTGACCTAAAATACATCAGAATAGCCTGGTCTGGTACTACAGAACTTCTACTTCTTGTGGGGCTGTGAAATGTACGGAAAAAGTGTTTTTAAAGGTTATAAAGAAAGCAAGAGCTGACTTCGGATTTCGATTTAGCGATCTAAAATACCCTATTGTCACTATTGAAGATAAAAAGATCTCTTTAGTCAATTTTCTTTTGATAAATCAACCCATGAGTTAATCACTATTTAATTGTCGACTATACCTATTCCTAAATATTCCCGAATACATTTGGAAAATTGTAGGGTATTTTACATGCTTTTAAGAAATTGTAATAAATTTCAATAATTTAAAGGAATTTTAAAGTTTTTTTTAGGATTTTCGTTTGTTTTAAAAAATTCTATAGAATTTTTAAGTTTTTAAATATTTTATTTCATTTCAAAATATTCCAAAGGATTTGAAATATCTAAGGGTGTTTTAAAATAAAATATTCCAAGGATTTCAAGAGATTTAAAAAATGTCAATGGAGTCACAATAATTGAAATGCTTTTAATGGATTAAAAAAAGTATATTTGAATTTAAAGTCTTTTCAGAGATTTTTAAAGATTCTACGGAATTTTCAATAGATTTCAGTAGTTTGAAGAAATTAAGAAAAATTTTACCGAATATTTTTCAATTTCTAGGAATTTTCAAGAGCTTTAAAATGTTTGAAGTTATTTTAAAAATCTTCAATTGATTTTAAAATAATTGAAAGGATTTGAAATATCTTACGAGATTTTTCAATATTCCAAGACATTTTTAAGAGATTAAAAAATTTGCGAAGAATTCACAAATATTAAAATAAGTTTAAGGGATTCTTAAACTGTCCTAGTGTTTTAATATAAGGGTTTAGAAAAAAATCATTAGATTTCATAGAATTTCATAGGTTGCGATAATATTGAAATGGATTTTAAGGTTCTTGTCAATTTATATTTTTCTGTTTAAAAAATTTTTGGATTATTTAGAATTGTCTTGATTTTTTTAATTTGCGTAAATCCTACTAAATTCGTACAATTCTACTGATTTCAATGCATTTTTCAAAGTTTTTGTTTAATTTATCCTGAAGACTTTTAAACTCACCTTCATCTATTTGACATTTCGTTACATTCTTTTGGATAACGTGGAATTTTTTTAAACATATTTCAAACTTACTGAATTCAAAAATTTCTTCATATTTGTCTAAAACTTTTTGAATTTTAAAAACATTATCCAATTTATTTTGATCCTTTTAGACTCAACTTGAACTGTTAAGAAGTCTTATAAATCAATTTTTTTTACTTCTTTTTAATTAAAAAGACAAGTACTTATATGATAAATAAAAAATAATAATTAAAAAATCTGCATTTGATCATTCCGAAAAATTAAAGAAGCTGCAAAAGGGGATGAACTGGTCCCGAAATTTTGGGGCGACTAACCAATCGTTTAAAAAATGTTATCTACTCATAGCGACGAGACACTTCAAATTATAAATTTAAATTAAAAAATATTTTATTCCATTCCTAAAAGATTCTTTATTGAAAATGTTACGAGATTATACTGTTACAAGATTAGCCCCTTTATGTAAATCGGGTAGGCCTTAGAGAAATGCTCTTATCCACTTGGAGACAACATCTTGGGATTGTCCCCGCCCAATGTTTCCATGATTAAACCTCAAGGGCTGACCCTAAGTCTGGCTAGAGGTACACGATGAACGGGTTTTCATGATGACGACGACCCTCGGGAACACCATTTCGATCTGATAACGTTACAGTCCTTGTACGAACAAGCCGCAACAACCTAGTAACATGCTTGCCCCCCCCCCCCCCACTCTATCTCACTCTCTCTCTCTTTCTCTGATGTATTTGTCTCTTTCACTAAACATGTGTCCCTCTCCTTCTATACTCTCTCACTTAACTTGTCATACAATCAGCACTTGTTTTCTCTATGCATCCGTAGCTTCTTCAGCAGGTGCCATTGTGTAAGTTAGGCAAATTGCATTAAATTAAATTTGTCCATCAGAACTTTGTATTTAATAAAATGAAGATAATGAACACAAGCTAACTAAACTCTAGTACATCTCTGATTGTTTTATAACTTTAACATGTTCGCAAAAAAAAATGTCTATTTTAAAGATTTTTTGTTGATAGTACCCTATTATCACAGGGTGGTTGTTTGGCATGGAAATGACTGGGTTTTGAATTAAAAAACCGGAAACTTACTTCTGATCGTAGTATGATTTAAGTTTTTATTTTCTTTAAATAATTTTGGTGAATTAAGAAAAGTAATGTCTACTTTATCTAAAGTTACACAGAATATAAGTATGCTTATTATTTTATAGAGTTGTTTACTAATTCACGGTGTATGGATCTTAGATTTTTCAAATTACCTCAGTTTACTTTAATTTAATTATAATTTATTATTGTTTAAGAGTATATATTTTTGTTGACATTAGTTAGTAGTTTTTATGCATTCAAGGAGTTTTTTTGCAACAGGAAATTAAGAAGATATAATTTAAGATATTTAATATTCATACACTTATTTGTTCACGTGCAACAATTATTTAATTCACTTAACTTAAACTTGAAAATTTAACAATATTATCGTAAAATTCAGGAAATGACTTATTGTTTTTATTATTTAAGAAGAGAGCTTCCATAAAGGATGTTACAGTTTTTTGTCGTATTATCGACGCCCCGCTCCCAACCATTGTCACATTTTGACAATAGGATTCTGTGAAATTGTCACAAACTGTCACAAGTCGGCTAGACACCCCCCCCCCCTAATAAAACGGTGACATACTTTATCGAAGCTCCCTTATCACACGATTTATAGAATGTAATGTTCATTGAGTCTGATTTTGAACAGTTCAAAATGTATCTATACTTTATGAGTGAAAGATTTTTTTCCATTATAATAAAAAACTTTTGCAAATATGTTGTTTGCAAATATGCTGTCTTAAGTTTGATAATCGAATTGATCACAGCGCAAATATACAGAAACAATCATTTTCTCAATTTGTTTAAAGAATTATAATTCGGATTTAAAAGAAAGAAACTAAAAAAATATATATATACATATATATATATATATATATATTTTCTAACTTAGAATAAATTACAATTTCAAAGTTCCCTCTTCTAAATTTTAGATAAGGAAAGTACTTCGAATAGTTTTTAGAATAGAAGTAGTATAGATTCATCATATAAGATTTATCTCTGGTTGAAAATGTAACTGCTTTGTTGAAAATCAATTTATATTTTGTTGGTGAAAATTGAAATATTTGTTTAAAAATTAGTATTTTGCATTTAAAACCTACAATATAAAAAAAATTTATTTACATTCTAGAAAACTATTCCTAGAAAACTACTATCCTACTATCCTACTAATATAGAAAATTAATCCTTCTGGTTGACAATTAATATTTTTGGCATAAAATTAAACTATCTTCATCTGCAAATTTAACTTCAACAATTTGGATGAAAATTTTCCTTATATAGTTGAAATTTTAATTCTCTCGTTGAAATTACCCGTATTTTATTAAATAATAAATTAGCCAGAAAATTATCTTTGTCTTTAAAAATTATCTTGTTATTTAAAAATTCTTCTTTTAGGTTAAAAATTCAAGTATTTCAGTTAAATATTTATAACTTTTGTTGAAAAGTAATCTTTTAAGTTGGAAATTAAATTAATTCATTGAATGTTAAAGTTTTTTCTTAAATCCCATTTTTTTAGGATTAATCTTTGGTTGAAAAATCATTTTTGGACTAAAAATTTAATTTTGCCATTTTTCTTGAAAATTATATTTTTTAGTTCAAAATTCGTTTTTTCGTAGGAACTAATCTTATTAGTTTAAAATTAATCTTTTTGGTCAAAAATTCAATTATTCTATAGTTCAATATTCAGAATTTCAGTTAAAAATTCAACTCTCTGGCTTAAAATTAAACAATTCCAGTAAGTTAGTTTTTTGTAGAAAGTGATTTTTAACTAGATATTTCACTTATTCCTATTGAAGATTCCACAGTCGCAGTTGAACATTCATCTGCTTGGTTAAACATTTTTTAAAAATTGAAATTAAATTTTGTAAATTAAGGTTAAAAATTTATATTTTTTAGTAAAAATTAATTTTTTGTTCGAAAATTCAAATATTTGAGTGAAGATACATTGTTTTACTTAAAAACTCTAATTTTTGTTAAAAATTAATTTTTTAAACTGAAAATGTTACTATTGCACTTTCGATTGAAAATTATTATTTTTTTAGTTCAAAATCCAACTATTTGGTTGAAAATTTGTCTGGTTTAATGAAAACATTAACTATTTCGTTAAGAATTAATGCATTTTGTTGAAGTATGTATATTTCTTGAAATATTATTTTAAAAATTCATCTTTTTGGTTTGAAATTCAAGTGTTTCAGTTAAATTCTCATTATTTTATTCGAGAATTCATCTTTTTGGTTCAAAATTCAAGTATTTAAGTTGAAGATTCATAATTTTATTTGAAAATTCATCACTTTTGATAGAAATTTGACTATTTTCTTCAAATGCTGTTTATTTTGTTGAAAATTAATTTTTTCAAGTAAAAATTTAATTTTTCCATTTACTGTTAGGAATTTATTTTTTTATTGGAAAGTTCAAGTACTTGTTTTAAAATAAGTGTTTGCGTCCGCTGAATTGCCACCCTGTGTGAGTCAATGACCTAATCTATACAACTTTAAGTAAAATCAAGTGACCCAAACCTTGCACTCTTTCGGTGTCACAAATTTCTGCAGTGTTATTATTCCATAGAGCATTCAGGATTTTTTAGGCCCATGTACCTTTCTTCTATGCTCTTGCACTTAGCTTGAAATACAGTAAACACGAGTTTTCTCTATCATCCGTAGCTTCTTAATCATTTGTCAATGTGTAGGTTTGTCAGGGTAGAATAGAATATATGCGCGTTTTACGATGCGCCCGTGCCCATCGTCATGCGTACATTTTGTTATTTGTTTATGTTGCCGGCAACAGGGAACAAGTATATCACTTATTGCGATTGCCTCGCGAAATTCAACAGCAGGGCGAAAGTGGAAACACTGAAGAGGACTAGAACTTTGTATTTGACGAAATCAAGATAATGGAGGCAAGCTTCCTGAGCTCTACTACATTTCTCAGTGTTTTAGAAACATCAACATGCTTGGAACAAAAAAAATCTTTACGTCTTTTCATTTAAAATAATAATTTTTTTAATTAACTCTGGAATCGTTAGAAAAGTGGGAAAACAGTAGAGAATTAGAACATTGTATTTGACGAAATCAAAATAATGGAGGCAAGCTTCCTAAGCTCTACTACATTTCTCAGTGTTTTAGAAACATCAACATGCTTGGAACAAAATAAATCTACACATCTTTCCATTGAAAATTATAATTTTTTTTTATTAAACTCTGGAATCGTTAGAAAAGTGGGAAAACTGTAGAGAATTAAAACTTTGTATTTGACGAAATCAAGATAATGGAGGCAAGCTTCTTAAGCTCTACTACATTTCTCAATGTTTTAGAACTTCAACATGTTTGGAACAAAAAAAAATCTTTGCGTCTTTTCATTTAAAATAATAATTTTTTTATTAAACTCTTGAATCGTTTGAAAAGTGGGAAGACTGTAGAGAATTAGAACTTTGTACTTGATGAAGTCTTGCTAAAAGACGCATGCTGCTCTAGTACATCTCTGATCGTTTTGCAACTTCAGTATATTTTGGGAAAAACTGAATCTTTGCAGCCTGCCTATGCAAATTTGCATTTGTTATTAATAGTTGGGTATGTTAGAAATAAACATAGCATTATCTATAATTGAAATCTGCAGGAAATCAAATCGAATGCCAATCGATCCACATCCGATTAAGGATTTAACGACACATGCGAATATGGTTACACTATTCGTGGTGCAATTTCACAGGTAATTACTGGAAGGTGACCAAACATCTCATAATCCCTTAGAATATCTATATCCGCCTGTGGCGAAAATACATACTCCACCGCCATTTCTGGCCGCAATATAATTCGCTATAATAATAACATGTTCATGGCTTCCAGCTATGTGCGATGCGCTTGTATCGAAAATGTGTAGGTTTGCAAAATCGAGAGAACAAAAGACACTCGTCGACTGCTATATCTGCGCTGAATTTCAATATTAAAATAATTAAAACCAGAGGCAGAGTACAATGCATTCTACGTTTTGGTACTAATTGGGTATTATGAAAGCGCCCCAATATCCATATCAAATTAGAGAAAAGAGCAAATATATTTGTCGAAAAGGATTTATGATACAATTTTGAAGAGCAGTCGTTTTCATACAGTTAAAAAACATCACTTTTCTCATGAACTTAGATTGTGTCTTAAAAACAGTGGTGTTGATTTATTGTCACTAAACGTTGTTTTAATTGATAATTTATACATTTTGAACCTCTAGAACATGCATACCACGTATTAAATTCTATACATTATTTTCAGATAAAAGGACCCCGCACAAAATGTAAACTAAATGGCTTTTAGTGGAAAATTCTAAAAAAAAAAATTTTTTCGTACCTGCAGTGCCAAAATTTGAAAGAACAAGTAAGACAAATGGTCAGTTTTTTGAGAAACACTCGTTAAAGTTTCAATTTTTACATGTATTTTAATAGAAAAATTCTTATTTTAGAGAAATTCTTTATTTTTCTCAAAAATTCTTTTTATAGGTTTGGCTAAAAGTTTCACATTTGGTCGATCAGACTTACCAAAATAAAAGGTTCATACCCACGAACTAGAAAGATTAATTATTTTTTGTATATACAGAATGTTTTAGGGGTGTTTTCATACCTTATGGATCCAAATATAGAAATCATCATTTCTTAGTAACTATAGTCACTAGAGATTCTTTATCAAACTGATACGGTTTGAAATTTCTTTCAAATAAGTAAAGGACGCAATAATAGCAA
>JAAAKG020169735.1:0-27683 GCA_010014905.2 Druon quercuslanigerum | reverse complement strand
CTTAAGTAATTTATATATATATATATATATATATATATATATATGTAAGAATTCTAGATTTTACATAACAATTTCAGGTCTAGAATGAAATATTTTATTCAAAACAATTTTTCTAATTATGACTTCAAATAACAACAAACAAAACCGACCTCGAATTTGAAATTCGTTAGGCTTTAAAAAACTTTCGAGATTCGAAAGAAAGAATATAAATTCTAAAATTTTTTTCTTTGAAATAAACAAAAAACTTTAATATAATTTAATCTAATAATATTAATACTTTATACAAATTACTAAATTAATTTCTAATATTTTGGTGATAAAAGATGGAAGCCTTTCAATCAAATTAAATAAGAACGTATCAATTTAAGCACCAATTTTAAAAATATTTGCAGAACTTTCCTGGAAATACTTTTCTCAGTTTTCCGAAATTTTTCGATAAATTTTAATCCATGGAATTGTCTACAAAGAATTTCCTTATAAGTTTTTTCAGAATTTTTTGGGCTTTTCCACAAAATATACTTTTGGCTGGAATTTGTCGAAAATTTACGAAGATTAATCTACATACACTTTATCTAGAGATTTCCTGAAAAAACTACTGAAATCTACTAAATTATCTTAATTATTTTTTAAAGAATTTCCAGGAAGTAATATATTTTCTGGAAATTTTTTTTTAGCAATACGATTTTTTTGTGTAGCTTCTACAGCAATACAAGATTTTTTGGCCAATTCCATTTTAAATCAGGCTGAGACAGAACAGGTATTTACAGTTCAATCAAAAAAACAGTTTTGGTTTCGTTATAATTGTTAAAAGATTACTTGCGAATTGTAAACAAGTAAAAGAATTTAATTTTAATCAGCAGTATTTCTCAAACGATTGTAGATAATCGGGATTTTTTCACTGTCAAAATTGGTGTATTTTCAATGGATTAAAAAAAAAAATTATGAAAGGTGACGAAATGTCGTCTGTTTTTTTTCAATTCTTTAAAGTGGGTTTTCTCAAAATCACTATTTTGAAACATTTTTATAGAAATATATCGTAATATTTAGTACGAATCTCTTTAGTTTCATTTCTAGAAAATCACTGCTTCACATTGAAAAGAATTATTTTTGAAAATGGAATTTTTACATTTTTCTTGAAAACAAACTTTAAGAGATATAAAAATATTTAATTGGAAAATTTTATGAACGAATAATAATTCGAAATGTAGTTTTAAAATTACTCGATTTAAAAGTAAAAAATTGTGTTAATAAAAATTAAATTGATACAAAATAAACTATTAAAAAATAAAACTTGATAATTAAACAATTTAAAAAATTTTAAATGCTTACAGTTTGAAGGTTTTGAATTTTTATTTTGGACGCCCATTTTTTCCTGCTAGAAGTTTTAATTTTGCAATTAAAATTAAATGGTTGGTTTTTAAAAATTATAATTAACAATGTAACTTCTTTTAATTTATTATCGATTTAAATGTACTTAAAATAATTAAAATTTTTAAGAAATTGAGTATAAAAAATGTTGATATCCCAATTGCTGTTAACTAAAGATTTTTCAAGTTTTAAATTAGGTTCGGATTCGTTTAATTTTCAGGCTACCGTCATTCCGTTATTCCAACAAAATAATTTAATGTTTAACAAACAGTTAAATTTGTGTGTCAAAGAGAAGAATATGTAACTAATTAGATTTAAAAAATAAAATATAATTGATTTTTAAACAAAATACTAAAGAAGAATTTTCAAACCAAAAAGGTGAATTACCTAAAAACAGTTGAATTTTTTCCAAGGAAAGCTAATTTTTTCACAAAAACCCTAATTTTTAATCAAATAGTTGAATTTTTTATGAAACTAATAGAATTTTTAACCAAAAAAGAAAGATTTTCAACAAAACAGTTTTGAACGTTTGTTCATATTAGTTACATTTCAAAGGTTTATAATTGAAACTTTTTTAATTTTGATACATGAAAACGACAGTGAATTTATTTATTGATCTCGAAAAAATTTTTCACATCAATATTACTGTTAAATTAATATTCTTCTATGTAATACAAGTTTATAATTCTGAAATTTCAGAAGCTTCGTGTGAAACATTCAATTCCTTTTGCAATTTCAATTTGTGAAATTTGAACTCATTTCTATACGAAATGGTAGAATTTAAACTGCTTTATAATGAAATTGTCCTATTTTAAAAATTATCTAAAATTTTACAATTTTGATAAATGAATTTTATTAATTAAAAATTAACGAAACTTAATTCCTTATCATTTCTTTGAATTTTTTAAAAACTTTCATTTTTAAAAATTTACCTATTCTAAAATTGTTTGATTACAGATGCTTTCAATTCAAAATCGTTACAAACAAATTTTTTAAATTTCAATTTAACATTATGAATTATTGACTCAAAACATTTTAAACATCTATTATTAAAAATTTCTTTAAAAAATGATATTTAAACATAAACGTCCATTTACTCCTAGTTCGTAAGCAATCTTCAAATGAATCTGAAGAAAAAAAATGTTCTCATTCTTAAATGATATAAATTGAAATAAAAAAATCATTCCGACACAATGAATTAAATCCGTATTGAAATTTTACCTGATTTGAAATATAATTCGTGTTTAAGTCTTTCCAGGAAATTTCTTTGGAATTTTGTCAGAAATCTTAAGCTTAAGGCGAAACTTAAGCTTTAAAACACAATCAAATAGGTGGTGGCCTTGCAGATTCAACCTCAAAAAAACATTAGTGAATGTGGTGAATACAATAGCGTCCAACAAGGCCATTTGTAATGTTGCATTCTTTTTGCATTTCAATTTGAAAATTGAATTCGGTCTTCAGCTAAATTTTAAAACTTGCAATGTCCCAAATGTTCCTCCTTGGACACCTTTGTGTTTATTTATAATTTTTGAGGTTAAGTCCGCAGGGCCGCCACCTATTATATTGTGCTTTCAAGCTTAAGGTTGGCCCTTCAAAAGTTCTATAGGGCTGGACAAAATTCAAGTTTGGTCAAGAGTTACAACAAATAAAACTAAAAAAAGCCAAATTAATTCGTAGACCTAATATCCAGTTCGTTTCCCGTGATTATTTTTATCTCAGGTTTTCCATACGAATGTAATTTCCTGTAACCAATAGCCATTGCAATTACCCTATTTCTCATTAATTTTTTATTTCCACTCAATTCTGTCTTTCTCTCTGCATTCAAATTCATTATTCTAGCTACATCCTCTCTGGGCAAAAGCTGCCCTATACGGACACTCGCAAACGAATCGCCCACTTACCTACAATATCCTAAACTCTAGCGATTCGCTCGCGCGAAATGGAGATATTAGGTGCCAGAGTGCCTGGTCCCTGGCAGTCCCGAACCTCCGAAAATCTCTCACATTTCGTATGCGCGATGCAGAGGAAAGTATTTACAAGGGAAGCCAAGGGACCAACTAGATTGGGCCTTACTCCTTCTAGGTTGCCTGTATATTTGCACCCAGCACCTAATCCCGATCACGTCGACCTTTTTTCACCTTTTTTCGACCTTTTCACATTTTTCATCTTGGATCTCGAAGGTGTCACCGAACCTTCTCAGTTTTTCGCTTCGAATATTGCGAAGGACCTCCAATTCTACTGGGACCCTTTCGGGACTTTTCGAATCATCTCTGACGGAGTTTGAACTCCGCTTGGCGGGCCTGCGCTTATTTGGTTTGATCGCTGTGGATCATTTTAGACAATGAAACACTTTGAGGTTCTTGACAAAAGTCTCTTAAGGACAGCCGCACTCGTCAACGACCATTTTTGGCAAATCTCTTTTGATGATGTTGGAATCAGGCCCATAGTATATTAGGGACATTGATGAGAATTTCATTGGCGCGCAGCAAGGTTGCATCCCAGCTAGCCGATCCATTTTTCTGTATTCTTCAATTACGTGCGTGTAATAATTCAAAAAAGTGTCCGGCGTCCTGTGACCTGCTGCACAGTCTCCTCTGCAATAGTTTGCGTAGTACCTGAAACAATGAGAAATTTATTTAAGAATTAGGCCTCTTTTGTTTTCATCGAGGGGGAACAAACTCCTAAAATTAGTGTTGTATAATGATACGAGATGCTCGGTTCTCTTGCTTCTTTCAGTCGTTCGAGAAGTACACTCAACTCTTGCTTTCAGTCTAATGCTATTTGAACGCAAGTCGCGACGCTAGACTGAAAGCGAGAGTTTGGTGTATTCTCAAAAGCCGGCTCTACACGGTAAAAAAATTAACCTGTGGCAGAGATATTATTCCTTAATATAGCTAACCATTTAGCTGAAAGCGAATAAAGTAATTTAGAAAGATCCACTTATGAGCGAAAATAGATGACCATTTTCAATAAACCAGGGATATCGTATAGTCAAACCCCTAATAAGTAAGGCTATAATAGAGATATTAAGAATAGGTGTCTCAAGGAGTTATTGGGAGAGCACTGATGCATTATGGGAGCAGCGAAATAAAATTGCGACAGTATAATCGGGAGCAGTGATAGTTGAGATTTACTTTATTTATTAAAATGTGCGCGAATGTTAATATTAAATAGAGTTTATGTTGCGGTAATAATAATTTAAAAGTGTTTCGATTGTAGGTCGTAACTATATTGAAATATCAAAAAACGTGAGAAAAACAACAAAACTTGACCTCCAAATGCATTATACGTATTTCAGGGAAACCGACTTTCTCGATAACAGACAAAAAATTGGCTACTGTAAGTCAATATAGTTCTGTAATATAATATAATAATAAAATATAAATAAAATATAATAATATTATACATAATCTGTCGAAAACAATAAACTCTCGAAATTAGGAGCTTTGTCACAATCACTGATCCACGAGAACAATTTATATAGAGTAACTAAATGTTAACTTAAATTAACTAAACTTTTTACCTAATGTAAGCAAACACTTTCTTTGAATTTAATATATTCTCGATTCACTCGTTCGCCTCAAGAATGTTTTTCCGTGTTTGCATCGTAGTTATAATAAATAAATAGATAGCGCTTCGATCAGGTAGGCCTGGCTTTGCATTGTTATTTATAGCAAAAATACTAAAATAATTTTCAAAAATTGGATACTTTTCATAAATATAGAGCGAAGAACAATGTTTTCAGTAATAATAAGAGCAGCTGTAATTATTAATCCAAAAAAGTTCAACATGTAATTTAATGTTAGGAACATTGAATATAAAGATGAGTATTTTGAAAATAGTTTGAATTGTATTTATATTTTTCTATTGTTTATTTTGCTAATGTAATCCATTAATTTTATAAGCAATTGTAATTATTGCAAATTTCAAACATTGACTGCTAATATTACTTAACTAATAAACATGGTAATAATAATATTCAAACAATAATAATTAGCTTTATATTATACTTTTTTATCAAATCATCTAGACATTTTCGCTCTCTAAAAAAAATATATATTTATATACAATTTATTTATAATCATGATAAAGACTATAACGTGAAACCGGGAAACGACCGGATGGGTACCGGGAATTGAATTAAAAACCGGGATTTTACTTCTGATCGTAGCAAAATTCAAGTTCTCACCATTTTATTTATTTTTATCAATTTATAAAAGTAATTTTATCTTTATATACAGTTGTAGGGCATATGTGTGAAAATAATTATCGTTTTTCTTTTACGACGGTTAGTTTCGGCGAGAAATACAATTTCCCTTGGGAAAAGGAATTTTTGACATGGAACGGGTATTTTTTTAAATAATTAAAACTGTGATTTAGAAGAAAGGAGTTTCAAAAATCCCTGTTGCAAGTCAAAATTCGTCACAATTTAAAAGTTCCTTCTTCAGAAGTTTAAAAAAGGGAGTGCTTTAAGTAGTTTTTAGAGTATAAGTAGTATTTCAAAAAGGAAATATTTTTAAATTATAATATACATTTTTTACATTTTTAAATAAATATTGAACTATTCTAAAAAAAAAAATAACTTTTCGGGTAGAAAATTGACTTTTTCTAGTTCAAAGTTCAATAATTTGGATGAAAATTTGTCTTTCGAAATTTAAAATTCATTTATTTCAGTGAGAATTAATTTATGTTGTTAAAAAATGTAATTTCTGGTAGCAAATAAGTTCTTTCTTTAAAAATTCCTCTTTTTGATTAAAAATGCAAGTATTTTAGTTAAATATTCATCATTTTAGATTACAATTAATCTTAATGTTCGAAATAAAATTACTTTGTTAAAAAATAAACTCGTCTGTTGAAAATTATTATTCTTTTAATTGAAGATTCATCATTTAAATTCTTATCATTTAAATTCTTATCATTTAAATTGTCAATTTTACAAATTTTTCTCATGGAAATCACATTTAATAGAATATTTACCGCTTTTGCACTTTCTTTATTCAAATTTTGGAAAAATGAACTTTTAAATTGTGACGAATTTTGACTTGCAACAGGGGTTTTTAAACCCTCTTTTTCTAAATTCTAGTTTTTATTCTTTTAAAATATTTCCGTTGCATGCCGCGAATTCCTTATCCTAAGGAAAGTTTTATTTCTTTACCAACTCCCTTTTATAAAATAAAAACAATAATTGTTTTTACTCATATGCCCTGCAACTGTAGAGAACGTAAAAATTAATTTAATTCCCGGTAATTTCCCGTTTTCTCTCGACCTTTTCCGTTTTCCACTCTATTGTTCACACTATATATAAATAAATTATGAATAAATATATATATTTTTCAGAGAGCGGAAATATCTACATGAATTTATAAAAAAGTACATTACAAGGCTAATTATTAATGTTTAAATAGTAGTATTACTATTATTATTAGTTAAGTAATATTAGCAATTAATGTTCAAAATGTGGAAAAATTATAATTGTTTGTAAAATTAATTAATTACATGAAAAAATAAAAGAGGGGTATTCAAAATTAGTACTTTTAGGTTTTTATTTTTGTGAAAAGAAAGTTGGTTATTGAATAAAATTTCTCTTTAAATATTTTAAAGTATCCTAAAATATTTTAAATCCCGAGTATAATCTCTTAAAATATTTTTAAGATCTTTAAGTATATTGAAAATCCTTATAATCTTTTGAGATATCATAAAATCTGCCGAAATTTTTCAGAATTCTGTCCAACTTTTTGAAATAAGATCTCAATTTTTTTAAATTACTAGAAATTCCTTTGTGCGTTCAAAATCGAGCCTTAAATTTCTTGAAATCGCTTTAAAAATGTCTAAAATTTCTTAAAAACCTTCTTTATTTTTTAAATGTAATTTAAATTTATTAGAGAAAGGATAACAACATATCTCAGAAGATAAAAAATCTTGATTAAATCCGATTATTTATTTATTATTCTTTTGAAGCAAGTTATAAAATATGCTACTTAATATATTATTATACATTATTATAATAACTTTTAACCCCAGAAATCAAAAATTGTAAAATAATGTTCTATTTCGGATTACACAAAAGTATTATTTATTTTTAAAAATATTGAATTTTTCAGAGAGATATGAACCTTTGACACAAAGGTTGAATTTTAAAGAAAAAAAAAAATGAATTCTCTGCCAAAAAGGACAAATTTATAGCAAAATAGGGGAGACGCCCTTAAACAGAAGATGAACATACAGCAGATAATAATTTTAGATTATGACCAATTAAATTTACCAAGTCAGAAAATCCTGGTTAAAGCGATTACCGATTAAAAAATTAAACTTTATATTTTTTATTTATTATTTGTTTATAAATATAAAGTCACAGAAAAATTGGAAGTTTCAGAAAAACTCAAAACTTTCTAGCAGTTATCTAACAGAAGATAGTTATACACTATAATAAATTTTTTAATAAATTAGAAATCAGAAAAAAGCACAAGTATCTAGCATTTATAGAGGAGAAGATATTTATAAAATTAAATACTAACACTTTGTTTAAGCAATTTCGTTTAATGAATTGCAATAATTATTACTTCGCCCTGAGTAGAAAGTGGACTTAAATTAATTATTACCTCACTCTAAAGAAAATTTCGAGAAAAAGTAAAAAATTTAAGAAAAAACTGCAAAGTTCTAGCATCATTCGAATAAAATCTTATTACAAATATTAATAAATTGTTTAAGCAGTTACTTCTGTTAATTAAATTTATTATTGTCTCGCTATAACCAAAAAGTTAAAAAATGTCAAAAACAAGTTGAAAAATTCATAAAAAACCGCAAAAATGCAAATTCCGTTCTAACAGCAAATTGCTATAAGCAATTCTAAATTTTTGAAGCAACTGATTGAAACAACTTAGTATCAATAGAGAATAATAATTTATGTATTAGATACCGAATATTGACAACGTAATTTTAATGATTCTAAATAAAATTTACAAAAAAACTCCTTTTTTCTCGCTCGGCAATATATCTTAAACTTCATGGCACTTGCGAAACCTCTGATTATCATTTTTTTCTATTATTTAAATACATTTTTTGGCGTGGATTCGAGAAATGTTGGGGCCAGTATTATAAAGCTTCTCATTTGTAATTCGAAGCTTTGAAAATCGAAATCTGAAATTGAAGTGGCCATAAGTTCCGATTCGCAGGCTATAAGTTCCCCCTGCAGTAACGACAATTCAAAACAAATAAATCTGAAGTAAAAGCTAGAGGATCGATGATTAGTATACCAGGATGGGACAGAGTATGTTTTGTAAGAGTCATTCGTAAGGCATCATGAAATCCATATGCCATACACGAGAGCAATGGCCGCGAGTTTGCGGATGTTGAACAATTATGGGCCGAAGTAGCGGAGGCAGAAATCATTCAAATTATACAGAAGAATAGCCAGCGAATCTATTGAAATAACCGAAAGAAATGAAACAGAAGCAATTCTTTTTTTAAAGCAAAATTTCGATAAATAACCTTTAAAAAGTCAAATTTGAAACACAAATTTCACAGACATATTTATAAAAGAATTATGCTTTCAAAAATCAGATTCTGGAAAAAACATACACTCAAAAATTTAATTTGCGTAAGCTGATTGCACAAAGAGACTTTAGATGGAAAAATTATGTTTCTAAACAACATTGTTAGCGGCTAAATTAGAGACAGTTATGTATAACAAAGAAAAGAGACAATGTTATCATTCTCTTTTCGTATCGAAATTCCATTGTTCTTTTTTGTTTATATGTTCATTCTTAATATTTCTCAAATCTTTTATTAATTTTTCTGATTGTTCAATCAACGAATCATCATAATTTCCTAGCTATCACTTCTCATAAAAATCTAATAAAACTTTTGAAAGATTCATTATATCTTGAAAGATTCATTATATCTTGAAAGAGCCCTGTTTAAATTATTTCTATTATCTCCCTTTCCGTTTATGTACATTTGCATAACTTTCCTTTTATCTTTGGGTACTTTTATTATAGAAAAAATTTACACCTCATTCTCATTCCTATAGAAATTATTTTTGGGTTCTTCTGTCTTTATCTTTAGCGATTTTCTTGTTTGACTCATATGTCCTGCATTACGGAACCTACATTTTATTTTATAAACTAATTTTTTTGTGTATTTTTCAATATGTCTTTTCCTAGGTTACTAGTTCTATTACTTTTCGATGGAATTTTCTATATGTTATGCAATCCCATTTTACCTAGAAATGATCTCAAGGTCTTTGAAATTTTTTTGAAAAATAGAATTGCACAGTATCATTGTTAGTAATAATATTGCAAAATGATTAGGTTTCAATAAATTAGTTTTAAGATCCTAAATCTATTTGTGTATCCAAGAATCTAAAAAATTGAATTATTGAGAACTTGAACCTAAAATTATTTAGATTAAAACAAGCATGTTCAATCAATCAAAATCTGTTATCTCTTTGTTGCTTTGATTGTTGTCTTTTTAAGTTATCTGTCAATTCTTATTGTTTACATGTTTTTTCTATGAAATATATAGAAAGAGGTTCAAGGAAAGGCTCTGTTTTTATGTTATGCCTTAATTTTTTTTTTGTAATTTTAAATTTCTAGAATAAATTGCAATCTTGGGCGTCTTCAGTTAAAAGCATTTAGAATAATATCAATGTTGTTTGCCTCTACACATAGAATTTTCTCATGAGCATATCTTTCATAAAAGAGACATTGAAAGCCAACTTTTTCTAAATTTTCATTCACAAGATTCCTCTATGTGTATACAATTTTCCGGAATTGCTCCCCCCCCCCCTCCCCCAGTTTACTTTACTGGACCCTAGCCTATTTTAAAAATAATCTTTCTTTTTTGTGAATATGTTTTTCGTACATAAAAAATATATTTGAAATATTCTTGAAAATTTCGACATGGATAATATTAAATGTAAATTTCCCTTAAAGTAGTTACTGAGATCCTTTTTGTTTTAAATAATATAATTAATTATATTTATTTGTAGTTACAAACTAAAAAATCAAAGAAAAGCTTAAAATTTCAGAAAACACGTAATTTTTTAGCATTGCTAAAGAGAAGATAATTATAAACAATGATAAATTATTTTAACAATTTTGTTTGTCAAATTGAATGTTCAATTAAAAATGTTCTGAAAATATACTAGTGAGAAGTTATTTTTTAAATTTGAAGTGCAGATTTAATTTTTTTTATTGAAAAGACAAGAAAATAATTGATAACAATATTATTCTCAGAAAAATAGAATTGCATAGTAGCATTTTCAGCAATAATCTTGCAAAATGATAAGGTTTGAATAACTTAGTTTTAAGATCCTAATTTAAAAACACTTCCATTTTTAACCAATTTTCGAATTGTTTAATTCTTAACGCTCCCAGTCCGAATTCATTAATTTTGAAAAAAGTTTTAAGGCTTCCAATTTCAAATTTTTTAATTTTGACGTTAAAAATGTCGGTCAATTTTTTTTCTTTATACAGAAATTTAATTTAATAATAGAAAAATCTATCTAATCGCTTTGATTATCAATTGATCCTTATACATGATATATTATATGCCTATTAATAATTGGCATCGTGTTAAAAATTTGTATCTTTCCAATTGAAGATTGTGCTTTTGAATAACAAAATCTAAAAATCTAATTGAGTATCTAAAAATCTAAAAAATTTAATTATTGAGAACTTGAACCTAAAATTATTTAGATTTAAAAGCTTTATTTAGAAAGTATTTGTTTTCAAGATTATTGACTTTTAAATTTTAACGTATTCAAATTACTAAATGCATATTTTTTTGTGTTAATGTTGTTGACCAGATAAAATAATTGTAAATGTAGCATTTTTAATATACATTTTTAGAATTAAAAAATTTTCAAGTGCATTAAATTTGAACTTCATCAATTTTGAAAGTTAATATTTCCAAATTGGATAACATCGTAGGCTACTACACTAAAATTATTTCAATTTTTAAGGTTTTCCTTTGCAAACTGTATTCCTACTGGAGTTAGATGGTAGTTTGTGAAAAAAAAACTTATATCGTTGGGGAAAATATTTATCAAGGGGAATAGTAAAGTTGAAGGTAAAAGAGGAATTCGCCTTTTTTGAATTCAAGGTTCTTCTTGTCTTTTGTTTCGATTGAAAAGGAAGTTTAGGTTTTTGCCTTTTAAATCCTTCAGGTTGAAAAAGCCGACATAATAATATAATTTTTTTCGTATCATTAAAAAAAATGTTTTGACTACAGCTTCTATAGTGTTTTTCATGTTCTTTCTAAAAAAACATTATCATTTATATTGATATCATACTTTCCGGACAGAAATTATACCTAACGCTTTTCTTCTTGAATTAAGAAATGAAACTGAAGATATTTAAAGAAAAAAATCTAAGCAAAAAAAGGAATACCTAAATTCTACTTCTTCTGCTGCTCCCACTGCTTTATTTTAAATTATTCTTAAAATTTCTGATGCTTTTAATATGTCTACATCATTATATTCATTAAATATAATTTGTTTTAATTAATATTTTGGAAATAATTAAAATCAAGGTAACTTTCGTAAATAATTTGAAATTAAGTTCTTATTTAGTGATTAAATCCGGTTTAGTTATATTTTATAAAAAACAATGCTGAAACTTTTAGTATTAAACCAAAATCTCGCTTACAGGCACCCCGTTCTCGGCCTTCCTAGAACTGATGGCTCACGCAGTTTCTGATTGGAGCAGGGCTAGAGTGAGAGCGACAATATATGCATAAATATATATTCCAATTGAAAACGAGTCACGCGGTCTTCACGGTTTACGTTTCGATCCCCGCGAATTCAGATCAAGGCTATTTGAAGGCAACCCCCGGCACTGGACTGAAAGCGAGAGTTAGGTGTATTAGTAAGAGGGGTTAATATTTTGAGTGAGAATACCCTCTGTCCCTGAGAAAATTATTTTTGTTTTAACTTCTGCAATTCTTTAAAATTTATTTTATTCTGAAAATGTACTCACCCTTGAGGAGCGATTATCCAATCGTCCCATCCGAGCTGCGAAAAGCTAACGTAGAACCTTTGCTTGCAACACTGACCCCTAACGGCGCCGCTGCACTCCACTGCTCGTCGTCTAACACGCTTCACAGCCGCTGGATCCGTTCGAACGACTAAAAACGGCCTATCCGGATCTTGAGCACCTGCAAAAAGAATCTTTAATTTAGTAAAGTACAAAAAAATTTCAGCTTAATATATCTATCGGTAAATAAAATAATATTATAAAATTAGTCAAAGTAGTCACTGCGCACCTACAAAATAGGGTTTCGTAGTCTTTCAAACCACTTTTTCATAATTTTTCTTCCCTGCTTCACCCTATGTTTCCTTCTTCTCCTCTTCTCCCGTGATTCCCCTATCCGAAACTACTTTCCCTACCCACACTTCACTGTTCGCTTCCCAGCCCCTCCCCAAATGCTCCCTTCTTTATTTTCCCCTCTTCTAACTACCATTGACCTCACTTCCGCACCCTTACTCATCCACACTAGTCTAGTAGCCCCCCCCCCTTACTTTCCCACAATACTCTTCTTTACTTTCAATAATTTTCCCTAATTTCTCTCACTTCCATAAAGTTAAAGGCAAAGTAGGGGCCGCGCAACTACAGAAAAGAGTTTCGTCTTTCCGTCTTTCCGTCTCCTACTCCCTCTGCATCACCCTTTTTCCCTACTTTGACTTACATTTCACCATCTATTCCGTAACCTCTTCCTTCACTACTCCCCCCTCTTTAACTTCTCGAGGTAGCGCTCCTCTTGCTACTTCCCATCCTCAAAGCTTACTTCCTTTCCCCTACAAAAACAGATCTCTAATCACTTCCCCTGCTTCTCCTCACTTCCCGTACTGCTACTTCCCTATTTTTTCGCCCTACTATTTTTTAATTTTCCACCATGTCCTCATAATTTCCCTCTCCATATTTCCCCTCTCACTAAACCATCCCCAATAAGTAAAGGCGGTTAGAAAATTTGAGTCCTTAATTTTGGGGGCAATGAAAAATGAAATTTTATAGGAAATGAAAAATAATCGTTGTATCATATTTTTGAGAAATAAATAAAAAATTTGAAATGTGACTTTTTCCGTATTAGAACCAAATTTTGCAGAGTATCACAAAATATTCCTATTAATTTTTTTATGATCTGTTAGTGTTATAACTTTTCAACCCTATAACATTGTGCTGGTAGGGTGATCCATTTTTTTTATTTTTCTTGCATATCGTCTCCAAGCTTGTTCGATTTCACATAAGAAAAAAAGTTTGTAAAGATCTTATTCAGAAATGTTGACTTAAGATCTCAAATTACTCCTAAAAACTAACTCTAGAACACAAATCAATAATTAATTTTTAATATCACCTAGATAAGTCTGTTTTACTGGGTCTTAAAAAGGCCCATTAGTGCAACATTGGCCTTTGTGAGTTTTTGACGCTAGTTATGATTTTTTGCGGTTCTTTTGAAACAAGTTGTTTCTAATGCATGAAATAATATTAAATGCTAATAATAAGATGTTGAAACATTTTTTATACAATTGATTATTTTTTTGAGGAATATTTTCTTGTAATAGATTTAAAATGTTGCAGTTAAATCCATATTTAAATTTTTTTTTAGCTTTTCATTTAGAGGTAGGCATTAATCAAATAAAGTTTACCGAAAAAATTGATTTAATGTAATTTCACAGAACAAATTGTTTCAAAATATTATTTTTTATAATAATCTTCGCTTGCAGTAATGCAGTTTTTGCAGTAATCAGTAGTAGTAATAGTAGTAGCAGTAATCAGTTTTTTCTGAATTTTTCCACTTTCTGTCAAATTTGCATGTACTGTGAGTCAAAAAACTTATTCAAATATACAAATATAAGTATTTGAACAATTTATTATTATTTTAAGCAACATAATCTTTCAATGATGCTACAAAGTTGTATTTTTTAAATTTTTAAACATATTTTCAACACTAAACTTAGAGATAGTTAAAAAATACTATTCTTCAAATAATTTATTATTATTTATAATAATATTCTCCTAGAATAATGCTGGAGAGTTGCAGATTTTTCCAAAATTTCTTAATTTTTATTCGCTTTTAAATTACTGTAAGATTTGAATTTATGGAATTCAACAAAACTACTTGTTTAAACAAATTATTATTGTTTCTAACTATTTTCTTCTACAGTAATGCTAGATATTTGCGGTTTTTCTAGAGATTTTGGAATAATATAATTTCTGAATTATGCTAGAAAGTTGCCATTTTTCCAAATTTATTCACTTATTTGCAGGAGTTTAATTTGAGTGAGGTAATGATTAATTCCAATTAACAAGCGATATTGTTTAAATAACTTATTTTTTTTTTTAAGTAACATTCTCCTTTCCGGTTGCGGCTTTCTTTCTGAAAATGTCCACTTCTCTTTTCTCTGAAATCCCTATTTTTGCTTTTGCTATATAGTCATCAACAAATAATAAATAAATATTAGAAAGTATCATTTTTTAACAATCGCTTTCTTTTTCGCAAGTATCTTTTTCTTACACAGAATTGATATATTAACTATTCTCAAAATTTGTTATGAATGGATCATATCAAACGTAAATTACCCATCAAGTAGTTACTAAGAGCCCTTTTGTTTTAATTAATATTATTATAATCATTTATAATTTCTACCGAACTGACAACTAGTAAAAAGAAAATCCAAAGATAGGATTATTAGAAACGATAATAGTTTGTTGAAAAAATGATGTTTCTTAAATTTCATGCATTCTTACCTCCCCTACTTAAAAAGTTTACAACAAGTAAAAAATTTGAGATAAACTGTTACTTTCTAGCATTATTCACAGAGAATATTCTTAAAATTATTAATAAATGATTTATACAGTTATTTTTGCTGAATTAATTTGATTAGTGCCTTGCTGTAACCAAAAAGTTGAAAACAAGTTTAAAAAATTTAAAAAATGCGACTTTCTAACTATATTCTAAGAGAAAATTACTACAATGAATAATGAATTGTTTAAAAAATTATGTAAACACTAAATTGTCAATAAAAAATAATAGTTTATTTATTATATACAATTGTAATCTTTTTAACACCAACCAAATCATAATGAGCGTCAAAAGCTCGTAAAACTCAATTTTTCACTGATGGGGCTCATTCGGACCCTGTAGAAGAGACTCATGGGGGTAATTATTATTAATATCGCCTTGTTAGAATGGTCCATTTAGGTCCTGTACCACTGCAGCTAAAAGCCCATTGTACTATGCCTTTTATTTTAAAACCCCGGTGAAACCGAGGTCACTACACGGGTCATCCCCCTCACTGCTAATGTCTCATTTGAGTCATTGCGCCTGATTACATGTACCGTCAGTGATAATGTTTATTTTACTAAAGTGCTAAAAAAGTGCTAAAAAGTACTAAAAAAAAATTCAAATATAACTCTATGAATTTAATCACAACCAATGATACCACGCGGCTGCATCCGACTTTATTAGAAGTATTCATTTTTTCCTGGTGGTTTTGTCCAGGGGAGAGGAAAACTGCGAATAACAATCTTCCGTATTCAGCCGATTTTTAGACAGTCGTGTTAGTTAAAACGCAGCGAAGACCATGAATGGTCATTTATAAAATTATTATTCGCACTATGAATGGTTGATCATGCAGGCTCTATATTGTTCAAACAATTTACTTAAACATCGACTTATAAATAAAAATCAATAATTCATGTAATAGAAACAATTTGTATTGAAAAAACCGGAAAAAGTTTTAATTAGCTTCAATATTTCACAAAAGCCAATTTTTCACTTGTGCGGCTTCTTTGGGAAATATAAAACAACTTTATGGATTTGTTACACCAGAAAAAATGCCTTGTTAAATTAGGCAGAATTCTAGTTAAATATGACCTTATTTTTTCTTTAGGCGAACCATAATTCTGGTTAAATTACCCAGAAATTCTAAACAAAACAATAAGAATTCTGATTACTTCAACCAGAAAAAATAGTAAGGGCATATGTAACCAGACATTTTTTGAGTGTATTTAAAAAGTAATTTTAGATTAGTATTCTATGGCTAATTGTAAAGACAAATGTTGAGTTTTAACTGGATTCACCTAATAGTGATGATTCTGAATTAAATCTATAAAAAGTTTTGTTTTCTCATAAGAAAAACCTTGCAAAATGCATACGTATTTACAAATGTTTGGGCGATACTCATGTAAATTCGAAAAAAAATTTTTGGATCACCCTACTGGGACAATGAAACTCTAATTGAAAATAGAAACAGTTGTAACCTGTCCCCCGATGACAATTTGAAGAAATAAAATCTATGTTTTTCAAATATTATTTAAATAATAAATATGATACCTTTGTCATTCACGGTAGATTCGATGACATGAGGTGAATGACCTCCGAACGTGGAGATGTGCACGTGCGATCCGCAGCCCGTGCAATCTACAAGGAGCGTCAGCTTGTCCTTTGGCGAATTTCCGCTCGCCTGATACCAATTGCTGACAACTTTCGTTACATCGAATTTTTGCCAGCCCAATTGACCAACATTCACTCCTAAAGACGTCACCATATCTAGGTGCTGTCCGAGCTCCTGCAATTTTGCAATATTTTTGTAATTGAAATTGCAAAGTACTGTGTTTCATTAATTACTAAGTAACCAATAGCCACGCGCTATAGGCGTACTGCAAAGGGTTAATCATTTTTAATTAACTGATTGATTATATTTAATTAATTATAAGTTCTAATACTAACAAGACTAATAATAACATGTTAAAAGCCCTTAAAAACCCAATTTGTTTATTATCATTTGAAATACCTAATAATTTTGTAAGCTTGTTGAAATCACTTTAAATTCCTTGAAATCTCTTGAAATCTTTAGAAATGATGCGGAATCCCTTGAAATATTTTTAAACACTTCGAAAATCCTCAACATTTTTTTAATACTTTGGGCTAAAGCAGTACAAACAGTTAAGCTTTTAACTATAAAAATCGAATTTTATTACTAAAATGTTAAATTTTAAAGCGAAAAGATGAATTTTTTACCAAGAAGATTAATATTCAACAACAAAAAAAGAATTTTTGACTAACTAAATGAATTTTTAAGCGAAGAAATGGATTTTTAACTGTAATGATGAATCTTCAATATTAAAATGAATTCTAAAACTAATGAGTTGAATTCTGGACCAAAAATATGAATTTTTAACCATAAAAATTAATCTTCTACAAAAAACAAGGATTTTTAACAAACAAACATATATTTACAAACAGAAATGGAATAGTCATATTTTAGTTAAAGAAAATCAAAAAAGAAATACATTAAGGAAATAATGCAGAAAATATAATAATAATAAACGAAATAGATCAATTTGAAACCAAAAAAGATAAATGTTCAAAAAATTAATTATTTATATTGTCACTTGAAAAAAATTATTTTCAACCAAAGAAATTTATTTTCAAGAAAACACATGAGTTTTCATCTAAAAAGTATCAATTCTTAACCAAAAAAGGAATAGTTATATTTTTAGTTTCAAAAAATTATTGAAAAAATTAGTTTTCAACCATGCAGTTGCCTTTTTAGCTAAAAGTGATGCCATTTTTATGCCAACAGATGTTTCATCAAAATAAAAAGACAAATTTGCCAAACAAGAAATCTTTTTTATTCAATAAAGGAAAAAATTGAATCCAAAATGTGAAATTTTTGTGAATAAGAGACGTATTTTCTAAAAAACAGTTCAATTTTCGAACTGAAAATACAAATTTTCCAGACAAAAATTAATATTCAACCTAATAATCGAATTTAATAACAAAGTTATTTACTTTATGTTTTTAACAAAATCTTTAAATTTTGAAGAAAAAAATAAAGATGTATGTTCAATCCCTAACATTATAAATAATACAAGTAATTATTTAGAGGTTTAACATTTTTATTTGTATATTGAGTTAAATCTGTAAAGTGCATTCATTAGTTCGAATATTTTTCAATACTTCTAATTTTTTTAAGAGAAAAAAATACATTTCAAGTTTTTGAAATCGAATCGAACAGTCACAATAAGATGGCACCCTCAGAAATTGTAAAAAAATTTCGTAATCTGCGATAATAATCGCAAAAGTTCGTTTTCGGACATATGTAAAAACGTCGTAATAAATTAAGGTGTCTGCCCGCCCTTTGTATTATTAAAAATAATTGATAGTAATAAAACTAAAATGTGAAACCAATTATTAATCTTTAGATGATTACAATATTTATGATAATTAATGCGAGTTTAATTAAAAATGTAATTATGTAGAAGAGGTTTTAACACAACGTATAAATTGCAAGTTTATAAGCAGAAGCGAAGTAATCGGTCCTTGGTAAATTCATTGCTCGAGAGCTGACTATAGTCGGAAGAAACCCTACAAGCGAGCAGGGGTTATATCAGATGGATATAGATATACTGAGAGATCAGTAAATGTTTTAAACGGATTAAATGGTAATAGATCAAACAAGATTGTTAAAGACTCGATCAGACTTTATGGAAGCAGCCCTTCGTTCTCAGATTGATGACTTATTAGTCTTTCATTACATCTTATTAGATTTGAGATAATAGTTGCAATTTGCGATTAATGACAATATAATAATTCTATTGACATAATACGTCAATTGTTCCTAACTACAATATATTTTTTGCTGATCGGATTGAAACTTTGCTAAATTTTGGTCCTAGTAGACCTATATTAATTCACCAAACCTCAGACTGATTTATCAACCGATTGTCAATATACAGAGGCTTGAAGTTTTCACTTTTGCAGATGCTTTTTCACATTCACGATGGTGCAACTTCTTTAGGATTATCCGAATCGACTTTTACTACACTCAAGAGCATAGTGCGAATACACTCTACAGATATCTTACATTTGCTTACTTGCTCTTTTTTTGTTAACCTTTCTTACTTTTTCAATTTTCGGAAAAACATCAGAATCACTGAATGTTACTTTAAAGTACTTAGTATAGTCAGCGCATATGAGAATCTAGCTTTTAATTCTTCTGTATTTACAGCATGACTTTCTCTAGAGCTGAACATAATGATTGTTTCCTTAAAGGTTTTCAACGCCCGTTCGCTAAACGCTTGTGCTGCCAAAATTTGGGCTTTTGCTGATGATTACAAAACCAGTTCGTGCAAAAAATCTTCAAGTTTTCACTGATTCCATCACAAGACGCTTTTTAATGAGCCACAGCGTGGAAATGCCTCTCAGCTTCAATTACAAAATCTTCCTAATGAAAGCGGGGATTGGGAAAGTTGTACTTAAGTACCGCGGTTTACGGACAGAAAAGTAAAATTTTTTCTTGTGTTAAAAATTACTCTGTAGCTAAGTGACAATTACTTTTGGAAATCCGTTTATGGCCACAGAATCATGAATTACAGCGTCCGATAATATGGCCACGCTAAGATGTATCATTTAACCATCTTGGTTATTATAATATTTGATTATTATTCCTGTGGAAAGGTTGAGCAGCGTTTCGAGCTACCAAAGCTAAATTTTTGTGAAATCAAACTGTACAAAAAACCTTATTGTGATCAATTGGTGCCTTAAGTAGTAAACAAATAATCACTCTCTTTCTCTCTTGGCAACAAAATTAGGAGCTTTCATTTTTAATAAAACTTGCTTTTGGAAATTTCTTGCATTCGTCAAAATGACAGCTATCCGCAGGAGCGCTACACATAATTTTGTCTAAAAAATCATGATAATTTGTAATCCGTATCGTTCGTTACTTTTGTTGATAATGACTACATCTAGCTTCAGTTTCAAGTTTTCGTGTTGCACATAAATGCAAACTTTGAGAGTGCCAGAAGCACAAGCATTTACTAAAACACAAGGCTTTTGTCTAAACTGTTTAATTTTGGGTAGTCCGATTATTATCTAACAGTAATCTTTTCTTAAAGTGTTAACTTAAGCCATGTTTTTTCTTCACTAAAATGAAATCTTTTGTTCCTGGTAAACTAAGACTGTTCGTTTCATCTCTATTAAAGGTCACAACAAGAGCTTCAACTCCTGCTTTCCTGCTTTCAGATTAGGACTCGGTAAATAAACATGCTCAGCAACAAATTATTTAGCTTTTTGACACTGGCGTTCTGATGCAACAAATTCCTTAGCTAACTTTCTGCAACTAAAATATTTTGGTGAAGAGTCCTAATAAAAACTTTTATCGAAGTACTGCAGCTTCATCTAAAGTTTTCTTTTAATTGCTCAAGAAATTCTGCATACCTGCATTTTCATTAATATTCTGAAAAGGATTATCATTACGATCATCAGTTGAGACATTTAAAAAAGGTTCTTGACAAGATGCAACCATAATTTTTCTACGAGGACTGCATAATTTTGAGTTGAGCAGCAACCAAAAATATTTATTATGTGGACTCTTAGGGATTTCTTTTAAGCACCTATGTTTAACATAGGCTTTTTCTTCAAAGGATTTCAGCATCGACTGAATATGCTTTTTGTGACATTGCGATGTGGTTCAAGCAAAGCTTACAACCATTATCTCGTTGAACACAGTATTTCAAATTTTTCTGACTCTAAATTCTTATTTCAGTGAAGTGCTTCATCTAATATACCAGTCAAATAAATCTCTGTGTGCCCGGTCAACCTATTGATAAATCGACCTATGGTTTGGTGAATTAATATAGGTCCACTAAAAATATAATTCAGCTAAGTTTAAACACGATAAAAAAGAAATAATTGTAGGTGGGGACGCTTCACTTATTCTGCCCCCGCATATATACTAGGAATCTGGCCGAAACTTTCACACCATTACGTTAAATTATGTTATAATAATTATAACAGAAACTTTTCCTTCTATTTCCTTATGTTATTTGTAAATGGAAACCAAAATGCATCGTAAATTCGTTCACAATTCATTACATAACTAGATACACTGGAAACTGGATTTGTGCACAGTTTCGCATGTAGTTCTACTGGACCCGGCACTTAATGTAAATTTCCCCAGCACCTATGCCTTCAGCTGCAATCAGTTCTTCGTTCCCACATCGTTTATCATGATCGCTGTCCACATCTGCTAAGGGGATTTTATCAATAAGAAACTGCTGTTCCACTTCCATTTTGATGGTCGCTATTTTAACAGCTGAATGAAATCTGTTTACAGATATTGAGCGTTCTTGGCCTACTTGATTCTGCTCATTTAATCTTGTGGCTAGCTCTGTGTACTTAAGTAAGAAGAGTCGATGGTGTTCTTCTCTCCTTACACACTTAGTCCACTTTATTCTGCCAAAAAATAAAGGTGCATAAAGCCTCTGTTCAAATGGTATGTCTATCTTAGTCCCATTCTTGTTTGCTGAACCTCTGCTTCGGCCTTTGGTGAAATTAGGTTGTCTACCTCTGGAGGATTCATTGATGGTGGATAACCATTAGGTTACGCTAAAGCATCAATTGTTGCAACTTGATAGTCTGATGCGCCTCTTTCTAACTGATGTTTATTGTCGAAGTTTCTCCACGCCAAATCAACCTGCTGTTTAATCTCCATTACTCGGCCTGCTGAGATAAGAAGATTATTCTTGATGTCCTTAATCTTACCTAAAAGTCTTCCCACTGTTAGCTTCTGTATGTTAGGATACTTTGCAGCAAACTTTGTCTTAAAGTTGTATCCTTTTTCACTTTTAGTTTGAAACTTCTAAGTTTCATTATAAAGACGCACGAACTACTCTTTCATTTCGGTATCCGACTTGATGCTCTCCAACGGTATTTCTATTAAGATGGTTAGCTGCAAATTGCTGAAGCACCAGGGGTGGCTCCAGCGGCGCTTCGATGATCTTCAGGATGCGACAGATGTTTCAAAATACTCAAAATACTCTCCATGATAAATTATAAGTTTTCGTGTTCAATTTTGTCCTTTTCATCTTCGTTATCTACCTGGTTAGCATGGGAAACCCTGTCAGTAGCAATGCTACAGGCAACATAGCCGTCAAAATCATGAGAGGAAAGCTCAAGTCATATCGCGACGCCAAGAGGACATTATTATTTGATTGATAAGAATAATGATAATTATTATTATGTATCCAAATTTTTATTAAAATCATAATTCTAAGAATAAAAAACTTACCTTTCCACGCAAATGCGTTGTGTTACTACAGCGTACCCTGAACACCCAGAGAGTGATATTTCTTTGGTTACTCTGACTCTGTTTGTGGTGTTGATAATGATGGCTATGCCTCAATTCGACCCTGGCCCATAAGGTCGCTCTTTTGATTTTGAAAGGCCCTAATGCTGGTTCCCCACTGGACATTGGAAACTCCAGGAGTGGCTGACCATTTAACGTACGCCCTAAAACAAAAGAAATAATTAAAATATTTTTAAACCCATATGTAATGTTCGATATCAGCAGTGAATACACACGCGCAAAACGCGCGCTTACGTATTTCTTTATTTTTTCCTGAATTTATAAATTGAAAACGTTCCAAATTATAAAAGTTTAGGTTAGACCAAAAATCCATTTGAAATTATCCAGGCCAGCTATTCACGGGTTCATGGTTGACTTGCCAATTAAATCTGCTTCTTTGTCCGAATATTGTTTCAAAGAACTCATCTTTTTAGATATTAAGAAAAAGATATGTAGTTACAAATATAGTTTACTTAAAATTAATTTTTCATTTATTTGTTTGTTTTATTTTAAGAGAACAAAAGAATATATGTATTTTCTTGCTTTTTTCAAATTTTTAGATTTTAAGATTTTTGTTCTTCCAGTTAATTTGTAGAAATTGTTGATGTAAGTTGTTGGCTTTAATTACTTCCAGTTAATATTTTAATAAAGATTTCGTTTTTTAAATTTTCAAAAAATTGAAAGAGCTTTACTATCTTTTTATTATTTAGTTGTTTTTATCATCACTTCCGAAAAAGTGAAAAACATGACAAATTAAGACAAGGAAAATCTCAAAACTTTAAAAATTGCAAAAAGGACAAGATTTTGAAAAAAATATTGAAAAAAATTGTTTTTCCTAAAAAAGAAAAATAATATCAAATGTGAAAGTTATGACAAGTTGAGTCTATTAGCATCTATTATTTTTGAAAGATTCAGGAAAAACAATTTATATTTTTGAGAAATTTTTCTTCGTTTTAAAAAATTGAGAGAACATGATCATTCCTCATTCTTTTTTTGTGGATTTAATAAAAGTAGAAAAATTGACTAAACTAAAAAAAAAATTTGAAGAATGTCAAAATAATCTAAAAAATAGTAAAATTTAAAAATATTAAAAATGGAATATTTTCAGATTAGAATTCAGAAAATTGGATCATGGTTCAAAGAATCTGAAATTTAAAAATTCTAAATCCTTATTATATATAAAAAAATATAATTTAGCATTATACTAGTAAGACAATTTTTACCACGGAACTTTGGAAATTAAGCAAATCCTAACTTTACATTCAAACTGAAAAAATTTGAGCAAATCAGAATCGTTTTAAAATAAAAATTGATCAAATTGTTAATCATAAATTTCAAAGAACAACCATTTTAATTTTAATTGTAAAACTGAAACCTATAAAATGGAGAAATGTAAAATTCAGAGTTCAATATGAAAATCCAGTACTTTGAAATTGTCACCGTTCAATACTATGAAACATGTAAAAAAAATAATTCAATTTTCAAAGCCAAGTTCTAAAGTTTTTTAATGCTTCCATTTAAGAAACTTTAGTCTTTATTTTTAATTTTTTCGAATTTTGTACATTTAAAATAGAAATCAAAATATTTAGAAATTAGAAATATTTCGAAATAGGAAACCTTAAAAAACTTTTTTTTAGCAAAAAACTAGTTTTAAGGCGATTAAAATTAATCTATTGTATAATTGCGCATTTAAAACTCTTATTTCAAATTGAAATTTAAAAAATGTTAAGAACTTTTGAAAATTCAAGAATTTTATATTTTTTTAACAATTAAAGATTTATTCTTCTGAAAACTTTGTAAATCATATTCTTTCTAATTGTCAAATTTCAAAACTGACGAATCCAAACTTAAATTGAGAAATTAAAAACAAACTGAAGTTGAATATAAATTTTTAATAGGGAATATATATACATACTGCACAATGAAAAATAAAACTAATTGCTTTGGCAGTTTATTCCAGCTATTCTGTTTATCATACTGACTAATTAAGAGTCCATATGCAAGTACAAAAAGTATAATTTTAGTAAAATTATTAGAAATAAAAGAATTAAAAAATTCAAATGTTTGAAGTTACTTTTCCAAAAGTCTAAAATTCGAAACTTATGAGTTAATTCTTTTTCAAATATAATAAAAAAAAGGTGTTGTACGTCTACAAATAAGATAATAGATTTAAAATAGGAGCTAAAAAAAGTTACAGAATCAAAAATTGGAACAATTTAGAATAAAATAATTTGCAGGTTAGCGAAGGTTAAAAAATTTTAATTGCAATATTAATGTTATAATTTTTTTAAATAAAAATTATTACGATGATTTGTTGAAAAATTAAAAATTTAAATTTGAAAGCCTTTTACAGTAAACGTCTAAAGCAAAATTTCAGATTGGAAAAATAATATAATCTAATATTGTTAAGTTTTTTTAATTAAAACCACATACTGTGTAAAAGCCAATATTTTTTATTGTATTTACAAAGTACATAAGTGCATAAAATTAAAAAAAAGTTTATTTTTAGAAAAATAGTGGAATCGTTTACCAAATTTATTTATTTTTTAACCTAAAATGATGGATTTTCAACAAAACATTATTAGATTTTCACAACAGAGATTATTGTTTAAAAAAATTAAGTTTTCATTGAAAAGCATGAATTTTAAACCAAAATGTTTTATTTTCTACCAAACAAGAATTTTCAACAAAATAAATGAATGAATTGAATGAATTGTTGAATTTTCAAATAAAAAAATTTTCAACCATAATTCATATATCCACATTTTTTATAAAAAAAATTAAGTTTTGTCGAAAAAAATATAATTTTTAACTAAACAGATGATTCGTTAAACAACGAAGTCACTTTGATAACAAACAAGAAAAATTCTTAAATTTTCAGTTAAAAAAATTAATTCCAAATAAAAAATAAAATTTTTTAAAGTATTACAATTCTTCACCAGAATAGTTCAATCATTAACAAAAAAGCGTAATTTGTAAGAGAGAATATTAATTTTCTAACAAAAATACGAATTTTAAACAAACAACCTGAATTTTCAATAAAATGGATCAGTTTTCAAACATGAATATGAATTTTCAGCCAAGAATCTTTATTTTCTACAAAACAAAAAACTAAATTTAAAAAAAAAAGTTAATTTTCAATTAAGAAAAACCAATTTTTTTATAAAAAACAAATAAGTACAATTTTCTGTTAAACAAATTAATTTTTATAATAAAAACATTTTTCAACCAAACCATTTTAAACTAGAACCAGAAAAATACATTTTTAACAATGTAGTTCAAATTTTAAGCAAGAAATATAAATTCTTAACTAACAATTTAATCATTAAATTTTAATTTAAAAATAATTACTTCCGAAAATTTAGAATAATTTGCAATTAAAGAAATGGATTTGCTGAAATAATATTTGAATAATCAACATTTAAGCAGACGAATTTTTATAAAAACAGTTGAATTTTTAACGAAAAAACGACTTCAACAAAATATTGAATAGTTGCTCAGATTACCTAAATTACCTCGAATTACCTGGATTGCAAGTGGGTTCAGCTGAATTAGAGGGAGATTATTCTGGATTCAAACGTGGAAAGATTCCCCGGAAAGTGCTGCACGGAAATTCTACGGAAATTCCATTTAGAAATTATACGGAAATTCCGGCTGGAAATTCCATTAAATTTCCGTACAAATTCCACTAACTTTCCATCTGCAAATTGCAGCCTGTAATGGGCTCTGGAAGTTACTGTTCAGAATTTTGCCATCAGTAATGCTACTCCAGGTCAATTTGGGTAAGTCACAACCGTTGTCCCCACAAATTTAGTTTGCACCAGGTGCGAAAAATATTTCCTCCTCAAAGAAGTTGAGCTCTAAATGAACCTTGCAGGTAACCAACCAATCTTTTCATGATTCGTCATTATAAAATAAGCTCTAAGTACACAAGGTGTAAAAAATACATCTTCGTTGAGCAAGTTGATTTCGAAATGAACCTTTGAAGCCACCAAACAGTTTTTGGCATGACTAGTCACTATATAAGCAAAAAAGAAAGCAATATACGAATAATTCATGGATCTGATGATGTTCGAACTCTGTCAAGAAACAGATCTTCTTCTATATCCTTAGGTTTTTCGTGACGAGGAATGAAAAACTAATCGACAAAGAAGTTCTCCTCCTTACTTCGAACGCATAAACGAAATTTTTCCTGAATTTTTTAAAGTTTCTGAAGAAATTCAAATTCAATTGGATGTAGAAGTGATTGCAACAATTTTGTCGAGAGTGACGTTATTATAACAGATGAATATGTGGAAGGTACTATGTGTGCTCTTATCGTTATAAATAATTTCTCTCATTTTACAACAATATTTTATGCTTCTCAAACAATAATTTAAAAGATGAAAATATAAAAAATTACGAAGCAATGACTTAAGGATGTTTATTACATACAGTCCTCTTCGAAAATGAGCAATTTTGAAAGTGATTGATAGTATCTGGAAAGATACACTGACTGATATTTGTAATTAATTTTTGAAGAGTTATTTCAGAACTAAAAGATAATGACTTTTTTTGAATAAACAATTTCAGCAATAGACGGCCTGGATCGAAGACCGATACATCAAAAGATACATCTACCTCGAGGAAGATGAGTTCTAAATGAGCCCTTGAGGCAACTAGTTATATTTTTTCATGATGCGTCATTATAAAACAACCTCTAAGTGAACAACGTGTAAAAACACATCTTCCTCGAGGAACTTGAGTTCTAAATGAACCTTGGAAGCCACCAAACAGATTTTGGTATGACTAGTCACTATACCTACAATAACCTTCGAATGCACCAGGTGTAAAAAATAAATCTCTGTCGAGGATGTTGAGTTCTAATTGGACGGTGGCCTCCAAGGTTCATTTTGAACTCAAATTCCTCCAGAAATATGTGTTTTTACACCGGGTACTCTTGGAGGTTATTTTATAATGACGATTCATACAAAACATTGGTTGGTGGCCTCCTAGGTTAATTTAGAACTCAACTTCCTCTGGGCAGATGTGTTATTTACACCTAGTGCGCTTAGAGGTTATTGTATAATGACGATTCATACAAAAAATTGGTTGATGCCCTCCTGCACTGAAAAAATTTTGGGCGAGCCGCGCGCCCACGTGGTAGAGCTGGAACACTACAAGCGTCGCGCGCTGCTCGCCT